>JAUNZO010002281.1:0-216788 GCA_031894775.1 Chloris gayana
GCCGTATCGGGATATGCCATACACTACGGAACGTTCTAAAAATCGCCAACACGTTTATACGGTGAGGAACGACCTAGAAAGCCCAATTAAGGTTTATAATAGAAATAGATGTGGCAAACTAACCCTGGGTTATACTTGATTAAATTTTTGCAACGGCGGCCCGACCCAGGTATGTTTGCAATTTAAATTAGCGCTCCGTGCCGTGGAAGTAATAATACGGGATAATGTTGGCTCGTGGCAATCCACGGGGCGGTTCTTTCTATGAACCGTTAGTATGAGAAAGTTGATGATATGAGAAAGTTGATGAGATTATGGAATATTTATTTTCATAGTTTCTTTTGAATTTCATGTGATATTTCTGAAATGGCTTTTTACAGGTACACTAATCACGAAACTTAGATCGTGTAGTTTCCGTGATGAGATCGCGTGTGTGTTGCCACAAAAACGAGTGGTCGGATATATACTCCGATCACACTCTTTTATTTTGGAAAGGACGTAGGTTAAACGGCATTTCATGTCATCATTTCTGCCATGCATCACAATTGCATAAGCTACTTGATCACGGATGCAAAAACACGGTCATGAACAACTCACAAAAATTCCGACACGACTCGTACAAGTTATCTAAAAATCGGGCAGAAAACTCCACCCAATCGGTGGCTAAACCCTAACAGATTGTTGGTTTCACGAAAACGGTCATAACTTTTAAACCATTCACTCAAACGAAACGATCAAATACAATTTGGAAAGCTCATAATATATACCATCACCCTGTCATGATGATCAAAGTAAAAGTAGAGTGGAAATACATTAAAAATAACTCACCCCAAACCAGATTTCACCGAATCGCCGGATTGGCAGATTCGGGTGCCTAACGAAAATCGCGATAACTTTTGCATTACTTGTCCAAGTAAAATTATATACTCCATTCTGGAAAGCTCGTGATATGCCCCACATTTCCTTTAATATCAAGTTGGTTAGTATAATTCGTTAGGCTGGTCAAATAAGCAAAAACAGAGAGCTATTTTTATGCTCCCGGCATTTTCAGAAAACCCTGGCAGAAAACAGTAGGGCCGGAAAACGCCGTATCTTTTGATCCGCTCAAGATTTTTACGTGTTTTAGGATGCGTTGGAAAGATTAGGAAATTCTCTAGCATCTAGTTATGAATTTTGATAAATTTTACTGTTCAAACAGAGACGAAAATGGGTGATAACAGAGATGGGTTCAGAAGTGATTTATATTGTAAGAGTGTTAGTTTCATTCTGTTTTCAGTACATTATATTGAGCCTCCTTATACTTTAAAATGTTGATAATATTGCTGCTTAAAATATTCCTAACCATGCTCTATAGATGGATGCGAGACAGCTCATGGCCGAACGGAACCGGCTAAGGTCCGAGGTGGAAGACCTCACCGATCGGCTTACGGACGTCACCGACGACTAATACTCGCCAAAGAGGAAAACAAGCAGCTGACGGCCCGTATTGCTGAGCTGAAGAAAGAGAATGCCGCCCTGACTGCACGTCTCAAGGAAGTGCAAGACGACCTTGTTTTCAGCGATAACCTGCGTGTTGTCGCGGATAGGGCCAAGGAACGGGCCGAGCAGGAGAAGGCAGAACATGAGCAGATGGCAAATTTCTGTGATGAGAAGCGGATTGAGGCACCGAACGAGCTGAATGCCGCTAAGACAGCTATTACTCAAAAGGATGAGACCATCCACTCCCAGCAGGCAACCATGCAGTTCCTGCACGGACAGCTTGAGACAGCACAGACCAACATGAACCGGTTGTTCACGGAGATAGGGAATCTCCAGCACCAGTTGGCAGAGTTACAGCAGCACCACCAGGCGTTGCTGGCAGCTCACCGGAACCTGTTGCAGCCACCACCACCGGCGAACAACTAGAACGACACGGCTAGCGATGCTTCCGATGTGAACAACCCGGAAGACACCGATAGTGATGCATAGACTGCTGGCTAGCTCTAAGAAAGAAACTTGTAAAATTAATTGTAGTGTACTAAAGAACAAAAACTAGTGGCTTGTATGTACGTAAGGACGTCGTGGTCGCTGTGTTTTGGGTAGGTCTGACAGCGTAGGAGATATGGATGACTAGCTAGGCCTGGATAAGTCCGAATGTGTGACCCCGCGCTAGGAAGTGTTAATATCGCGCGCTTTTGTGTACAAATGGGTTGCACACCGAAATATATGAACCACTAAGTTTATGTTTAATAAATATATGTTTCATCCCGTCAAATTCAGATCATAAGGAAATTTTTCACTAATACGAATGATCTGAAAATACGTAAACAAAAAAATTGTTATTCCATAAATTTCAGATCGTGGCAAATATTCTTCTATGTTGATGCAATCTGGAATTTCATGTCCGAAGCTTTTATTCCGTCATTTTCAGCTCCTAATGAAAATTTTCCTCCTATGGGTTGCATTCTGAAATTCATGTTCCTATCATGTCCCTTAATTATTATCATTGTCTATGGCTCCGAGATGCTGAGACTAATGGTATAATAAAATTGTGTGGCAGATGGTGAACACTCGTCGCACGGTGGATCCTTATGGGGAGGGTGCTTCGTCGCAGCCACCTCCTCCACCACCGTTGACTGCTGTGGAACAACTCATTCATAATCAGAACGAGATGTTTCGGCTGTTCCTGGCGAGCTAGAACAATAATGCCCAAGCAGCAGCTCCTCCACCGCAGCCCCGTCCCACCTCCTATGGGGATTTCTGGGTGACTCAACCGCCATCCTTCTCGGAAGCAAAGGACCCCCGGAAGCAGATAATTTTCTGCGGCTCGTGGAGTCCAACTTTGCTCTCCTGAATTGCACCGAGCACCAGAAGACTCTGTTTGCAGCACAACAGCTCCGTGGGTCGGCCGGTGCATGGTGGGCAAACTACACCGCTGCACTCCCCGCGGATCACCAGGTGCTCCGGCCGGAATTCTCTCGCAGCCTTCCGTGCACACCACATTCCCGACGGTGTCATGAGAAGGAAGCTTCAGGAATTTGTTGACCTGAAGCAAGGCTCCAGCACTGTGCAAGAGTATGCTCGGAAATTCAACTATCTTGCGCAGTATGCTTCCTATCACGCCGACACCGATGCGAAGAAGCGTGAATGCTTTCGGAAGGGCCTGAATCCGAAACTGCAAGACCACTTCGCTCTCTTGAATGGCACATTCAATGAACTGGTTAGTGCCGCCATTGTGCAAGAGGACATCATCCTCGTCAATCAGGATGACAAGAAGAGGAAGCGCGCCGCCGGAAGTTCATCCGGTGCGCCATCTCATAAGTTCAAGCTTGCAGTGATCGGCCCCACCGGTCAGAAATTCCGTGTCCCGGTGCCTCCAATGGGTGGGCAACGCACTACCTTTCAGCAGCCCTATCGTGCGCCCCACAACTCCTATTAGCACCGCGGTCACCAGCACTCTCCGCAGCAGCACAACCAGGGTGCCAGACCATCCCCGCAGCAGCCGTGCTTTAACTGCGGCGGCGTTGGTCATTTCACCAAAGAGTGCCCACATCCTCGCCGCAACAACGGCAACAATGGTGGGAATAATCAGCATCAGCACAACCGCGGAAATAATGGCAACAATAATAACCGCGGCAACAACAACAACAACCACAACAAAACCCCCACCAAGAATGGCCGTGTGAATTTTACTACGGTCGAAGATGTGCAAGCCGGAGAACCGGTCCTCTCGGGTATGTTTTCCATTTCCGAACATCCCACTTTCACTCTTTTCGATTCCGGCGCCACACATGATTTTATTAGTCAAGCATGTGTGGATAAATTGCATCTATCGTCTACCGTCTTGCAAA
The DNA here is from genome assembly GCA_031894775.1 of Chloris gayana. Taxonomy (NCBI): domain Eukaryota; kingdom Viridiplantae; phylum Streptophyta; class Magnoliopsida; order Poales; family Poaceae; genus Chloris; species Chloris gayana. Next base: position 3,828 of record JAUNZO010002281.1, read on the forward strand.
CTCCATACACTATCACATCTCCCGGTGGCCTCATTCACACAAACCGTGAGGCAAGGAACGTTCCCCTTGAACTTGCCGGAAATACATATCTCTCGCCACTAATTATTTTAAATGGTCAAGGGATAGATGTGATATTAGGAATGAAATGGATGAAACGACATAAAGCTGTCTTACACATAGATGCACGGGAAGTACATTTAAATTCGGCTCTGTACGGCCCGTCTATCCTCTCATTGCCATGCCCAAAAATTTCGAGAACCCAAATTCAGCACCTAAAGGCAAAGAAGTTAGAGGACATACCGCTAGTGTGCGAGTTTCCCGATGTGTTCCCGGATGATTTATCGGGCATGCCGAGGAAGTGGAATTTAAAATTGAACTTCAGCCCGGTACCGCACCGATATCTAGAAGACCTTATAAAATGGCTCCAAATGAATTAGCTAAACTTAAAGATCAACTCAACGACCTTATGGACAAGGGGTACATTCGCCCAAGTGCTTCACCTTGGGGCTGCCTCGCTCTTTTTGTGAAAAAGAAAGATAAATCATTAAGGTTGTGTGTCGATTATCGACCTCTCAATGCGGTAACCATAAAAAAATAAATACCCCTTCCCACGCATTGATATGTTATTTGATCAATTAGTTGGTGCAAGGGTATTCTCAAAAATTGATCTTCACTCCGGCTATCACCAAATTAAAATTCGGTCGGAGGATATTCCTAAAACCGCTTTCTCTACGAGATCTGGACTTTTTGAATATCTCATAATGTCTTTTGATCGACAAATGCACCGGCCTATTTCATGTACCTCATGAACTCGGTATTTATACCGGAGCTGGACAAGTTCGTGGTGGTATTCATTGATGATATCCTCATTTATTCCAAGTCGGAGGAAGAACATGCTGAACACCTCCGCATTGTGCTTCAACTACGAGATCATCAACTTTATGCAAAATTCAACAAGTGTGAATTTTGGTTGGATCGAGTTCCATTCCCGGGTCATATCATTTCAGCCGAGGGAATTTTAGTCGATTCAAGTAAAGTTGCTGACGTGCTGAATCGGAAGACTCCTAAGACCGTCAAGCACATCCGTAGTTTTCTCGGACTTGCGGGATATTATCGGAAATTCATCCCGAATTTTTCTATCATCTCCAAGCCCATGACAAAATTGTTGGAGAAAGATTCTACCTGCAAATGGAGTCCGAGTGTGAAAATGCTTTCCAAACCTTGAAGAAGCATTTAACCACCGCTCCAGTTCTAGCTCAACCCGACATCACCAAGCCGTTCGACGTATATTGTGATGCGTCCGGTATAGGATTGGGTTGTGTTCTCATGCAAGAAGGCCGAGTCATTGCCTATGCATCCCGCCAACTCCGCAAACATGAAAAGCACTATCCTACTCATGATCTTGAATTGGCATCGGTAGTTCTTGCTCTCAAAACTTAGAGGCATTATCTCCTAGGAAATCTGGTGCATCTCTACACCGATCATAAAAGCCTCAAATATACTTTCACTCAGCAAGAATTGAATATGAGGCAACGAAGATGGCTGGAATTATTAAAAGATTATGAATTGGAAATTCATTACCATCTCGGAAAGGCTAATGTGGTTGCTCGATGCACTAAGTCGCAAACACCAATGCAACCAAGTTGAAATCTGCTCTATGGAAAATTTCAGCAAATCTGAAAATGAAATTAATCCGTGCCTTCATATCATTCCTTATGGTGCATTGCACAATTTGGCTCTTGTTCCTACTCTCCGAGAAGAAATTGTTGCTGCCTAGAAAACGGATGAAGGTATGGAACACATCCGACAAAAATTGGGTACCGAAAAAGGCTAAGTGTTTCCGTCAAGATGAAAATGGAGTCCTGTGGTTTAATAACCATCTCGTTGTTCCGAAGGATATGGAACTACGAAAGAAAATTCTTGACGAAGCACATCTCTCTAAATACTCCATACACCCCGGTAGTAACAAAATGTACCGTGGATTGAGAGAAAAATTTTGGTGGACTCGCATGAAGCGAGAAGTGGCTCGTTATGTTGCCGAGTGCGACACTTGCCAACGAGTCAAGGCTGATCATCCGAAGAAAGCCGGACTACTGCACCCATTGAAAATTCCCGCTTGGAAATGGGAAGACATAGCTATGGATTTTGTTGTTGGGTTACCTCTCACATCCAAGAAACATGATTCCATATGGGTAAACGTCGATAGGTTGACGAAATCAGCACACTTCATTCCGGTACACACCACCTACAATGCTAAGAAGTATGCTGAATTGTATATTGCCCGTGTGCTATGTTTGCATGGTGTGCCAAAGACTATTATTTCAGATCGCGGTCCGCAATTTGTTTCTTGATTTTGGGAACAATTGCATGCTAGTCTTGGTACTACCTTAATCCGGAGCTCTGCATATCATTCTCAGACCGATGGACAATCGGAAAGGTTAATCCAATATCTAGAAGATATGTTGAGAGCCTGTGCTTTAACGCAAAAAGGAAATTGGGATGATCAGTTACCATTCGTTGAATTTTCCTATAACAACAGCTATCAAGAAAGCTCTGGAGTCACTCCCTTTGAGGCGTTATACGGACATTCTTGCCGTACGCCGTTAAACTGGTCCGAGTCGGGCGAAAGAATAATATTTGGTCCGGATATTGTTGAGCAGGCCGAGGAAAAAGTGAGAGAAATACAAGCTAATATGAAAGCTGCTCAATTCCGCCAAATAAGTTATGCAAATAAAAGGAGACGCCCGCTGGAATTCGAGCTCAATGACCATGTCTACCTTCGTGTCTCTCGCAATAAAGGTGTGTCACCTTTTGGAATAAAAGGGAAACTTGCTCCCCGTTATATTGGACCATTCCCCATTGTGGAGAAGTTTAGCCCCGTGGCATACCGGTTGCAATTGCTGGAAAATTTGGAACATGTACACAACGTGTTCCATGTGTGTCAACTCAAGAAGTGTCTAAAACCACCCATCGATGTAGTCATCTCCGACACCGAGCAATTGCAAGAGGATCTATCTTATCCGGAAACTCTTGTCCGGATTCTCGATAAAAAGGATCGTGTTACTCGCAACCGCACTACCACCTTCTATAAAGTGTAATGGAGTAATCACACCGAGGATGAAGCCACTTGGGAACAATCGAGGTAACGCCGCCCCCCCCCCTTCAACCCTCCTTTTACCGATCGTAATCTCGGGGCGAGATTTCTTTAAGGGGGAGGGCTGTAACACCCCGTGTCACAAACTCATGATATTACTGTGCTAAATAAGAATTTGCATGTGCAAAATAATAATCATTTGGTCGTCCCACATAAAATTATGTATTAGGGTTTTATTAGGGTTTTTATTACCCAAAACCCTAGCTAGTGAGATCTCCACACATTTCCTATGGTGGTAACCTAAAATTTTTGCACAATCTGGTAGAGCACATCAAGCCAAGATTTTAGGGCATTTTTCCTAAATTTTTGGAGTGGCACAAATTCATAGAAAAATCCAAACCCAATTAAAAACAGTGCATGTTCATCAATTTTTATAAATTTTTAAATTTTGAATCTGAACTTTGGCCTATAATAAAAGCTATTCCTCATAATACAAGGAACCCCAAAAAAATCTGGTTTGCAAAATCTACAAGAGAATTAATTTTTATGAGCAAAATACTGAAGCAGGAGGCGATGGCAAAATTGTAAATAGCTGAGAATCAAATTTGAATAGAAGCGGCACGAGTGGCCGGGGCCACCGTCGGCGACGCTCGCCACCGGCGCCCATACTGGGTTAGGCGTCGCTCCGTCCTTCGTCGCTGTGCAGCTCCACGCGTCGCCCATCATCCCTCTTCCTTCGCACTGGAAGCGTGCACACACGGTCGTTGATCAACGGGACGAATTTCCGCCATGGCCGCCGCCACGACCTTTTCCCCGTGCGCCGCCCCTCCCCGCGCCGCAACGCCTCGCATTTGCGCGCAAGCACTTCACCAACTTCCTGCCCAGCTCCGACCCCGCTCATAGCCTTTCTCCGCCCTCTGCGAGCCTCCAATCCCGAAAGGAATCGAGGAGCCCCTGCTTTCTCCCTCCGCGCCGGCGAGCTCGAATCCGCCCCGCTCGGGTGAGCTCGTGCTCCGCCTCCGCCTCTAGAAGTTGCGCATGAACCTAATGGACCACCCTGCTGCTCCCCAGGACGAACCGAGCAAGAACGGTGACGAGCATCCCCTTCTTCCGCTCCGCCGGTCGCCGCGCCCTGCCACCCCATCGTCGCCGGCTCTCTCCGGACCGCCTCGGCTTGCACCAACCCTACGCCGCGCCTCTCCGTGTGAAGCTGCAGCTCTAGGCCTTGACCACCCCCTCTTTCGTGCAATGGCGAGCTCAAGCTCCCACGCCGGAGTTGCCGTGTCCGCCATTGACCGTCGCGAGCTAGGCTCTACTCGTGTCCTCGCCTCACCGCCACCGCTTAGGAAAAAAAGTCACACTTAGGAAAAATTTGAATCCCACTGGAAAATTTGTAAACGCCAAGGATTTTATAAATTTCATAACTTTAAATATACGCCACGGTTTTGAACGATTCAAAATGCGTTGAAAAGTTTGTGACTTGTACTTTAATATGGAGTACATGAACACGTATGGTTATGTAGGAAAAATAAATTTTTGAGCAAGTTGAAGATGCTATCATGACCACGCTGCTTAACAAGATTGTAATTTAAAAATTGTGTAACTTCCATGTCCTGTATCCAAATTTCATGAGCAAAGGCTCGTTGGAAAGTAGATGACTTATACTTTGACACGGTAACATAATCCAAGTACCGTCTGCATAAAAAAATAAAGATACGAGTACTCTAAGGTACTAATCTGTTATGGTCCCGTGACGACTTTGCGTTTTTGAAATTCGATAACTTTTAAAATACAAATCCAAATAAGGAAAATCCACTTTCGTTGTAATCCTGGAGCCAAGTACTTTACATGACCCTACATGGTTCACCTATGTTTTATAGCCAAATTGTGAAATTAAAGCACCTTAAGAAGGCTTCGCAGTAAGCCTATCAGTCCAGACTTGGCTAAACAGAACGGCTGAGAAATGGCTACGCTCAAGCTTGTTTTTTTTTTTTCAGTTATATCTAAATATTTTGCACCTTTACATGGTACATTTAAGCATGTCATGATCATGTTTATATTTTGGGCAAGAACATTCATTAATTTTGTATAATTGATCGTATAAAATTCACATAAATTGACAATGGTGCAATATTAAGAGAGGCGATGAGAGTTTCACCCTAAGAGATGAGCATCAAGTTTTTGGCGTAATTAATTAACGAATACAAGATTGGAAATGAACTATACCAGGAGATGTAAGTAAATAACTTAATCTAAGACTGGGTCATATAATTATTAATGTATAACCACAAGTGCTATACATCATCATCTGGCTACACTTAGTCATATACATATTTCATTCCACTCATATCAATAATGAAGCCTATCCTATTTTCTTGATCTCAAAATCAGCATGTATTATTGTACTAAATAATGTAAGTTTATTATAATTAGAAGGTTGTCCCCGTGAAATTAACCACACGTATCATCATCGTGACCATGTCATCACGTTCCGTGAACATGTTTAATTTATGCAAACATTTCGTTGCATTGTATTATTGAGAAAGTTCCATGAACTGTATAATCATGATTTCACCCATTGCTCATACACTGCATGTGCATTCATATAGGAACCCCGACCGGAGCTGAAGAGCAAGGAGGGCACCAGCTTGAAGTGAGCGAATTTGAGTGTGCTAACTGCGAACCCAACCAAGACAAGCCCCGGAGCATAACCTATGTTTCTAAATTTCTATTTTATTTCATATACGTCTATGGATGTATTGTGCATTTACATTCAGGAGTTGCTCGGAACTTAGTTGCATCGATTCCTGTTCCCGTGGTTTTGGTTAGGTATAATCCCGATCGCTAGCTGCTATGCTTAATAATGCTATCGGTAGCAACACCGAGTGAAGGGATTAAATTTTGGTTACCCTCACATGATTAATTGGAGACCGTACGGGGAAGTGCATGTGTAGGAATGCGGTGACAAGGTTGGCCCTTGTGAGCCATATCCCCGTACGTGTCGGTTAAGGACCGTTCGTTGTGACTCCGCGAGCAAGTATTGAGTTGTGTACCAAATGCATACCTTCGTATGGGAGTTGGTAAACTGATGTAGCTTGAGAGTCGTAGTGTTGGACGGTCTCTCCACCCTTTGTGCAAAGTGTTGATTACGGTGGATGCACGGGTTTGTGAGTAGATGGAGGGTGTGTTATTACCCTTGGACCTGACGCTACCGTGGTTGCATGTGGAAGGTGGACCCGTCTCATATCTATGATAATCTTGTAAAAGGTGGCCATACGTGTTCTTAAATGATGCTTATGTCGTGCATTTGGGTTTCCCCTACGGGGTGTAAATCGATATATATCGTCGTCCCTCGCGGTGATGAGTACCACTTGTCTCGAGCAGATCGCCTCGTAGTAATGACATGGAATATGATGATGAACTTGCTGTTTTGGAAGTATTAAATTCATGTATTGCAACCATGTTTGTTAGTCTTGCTCACTAAATTTCTGGTTATGTTTCCACCCTCTTAATTTGGCTAAAATATGAGATAGACCAAATACATAAGTGTTGTTTTTTGCAAATTACAGCAAGCCAAGTCAAGCCCCCTGCATGCTAGGGTCGGTTCTTAGAACCGCTTCGACGGGTAAGCCTTGCGGAGTATGTTAGATACTCGGGGTTTGCGTTTAAATTCATTTTCAGGATTCCCGCAGCCCGATTATTGTGATTGCTGCTGGAAGTATGTGTGTCAAGGTGAGGAACCCCGGGAGTGGACCGTGGAGTGGGTTGCCGCTTCACCAACTCAAGAGTGAGGCTACACCGTATGGGCTGGTGTGGTTCTCCTAGCTAAACTATATATATGTATCGTCGAGATGTTTACGCTTCCGCACAAATGTTCATTAAGTATTGTAAACAAAACATTTCACTCTATGTATTGTAATCTTAAATTTGAATCAGGGATTGTAATAATCGAGTTATTAAATATGAAAGTTGCTACTCAAGCACCTTCCTATGTAATGTAATTGGTGAACGTATCCTTAATGTATGTGCAATGTACGTTCGCTTCGCTGAATATCTTCCGGTACGATCCTGTTGGACAATCCCTCTCGCCTTGCGAGGTAGGGGTTTCACGGTTCTTTTTCTGTCTCGCGCTCGTTCTCAGCCAAGTCCACAGAACACCCCCAGCACCGCCGTGCCTCTCTGCTCCCACGCCGGCAAGCCATCTCCGGCCGTCCCCAACGGGTCGTCACCGTCGTCCTCCACCGCGCCGCCAAATTTGCAAGCCTCGGTGAGCCGTTTCACGTCATTCCTCTTCCTAGATGTGCGCAACATCTCCCTCTACGTTCCATTCCATGCAGGGTCGCCTCTAATTCCGCCACCGTTCGGAGCTCCGGCCGCCGCTACCCGCACCCCGCCGGTGCGCGGCCGCTTCCGACCGGTTCCAAGGTCGAGCGACCCCTTGTCGCTCTTGTCCCTGCTCCGTGGAGTCTTGCAGCGCAGTTTTCCTTAAATTTTACGCATTTGAGCACCCTCCGCACCTCACCGGAGCTAGCCGCGGGCTACCGCTCGCCGTCGGTGTACTTCCGGCCGGTTTCGGCGGGGCCAACCCCACCATTGTTTTCCACATGTCGATTTGAGTGTAGAGCTTCCATAGATCTCCGGCCACCGTGCCGCCGCTCCCGGCTGCCACGGCGGTGCCACACCGCGGCCCACATGCGCCGGATCGCGTGTGGCCAAGCGAGATCTTGTGCTTGCCGGTCTGTGATCCACCGTGCGGCACAAATTGCTTCCCAAATTTCCAAAATTCGTAGAAAATTCCAAAAAAATCAGAAAAATGCCAAATAAAATTCATTAGATTCATAAAATTATTTCCTATTTGTTTATGTATTTAACTGTCTATTTTGAGAAATTATAATTTTGTAGTTCAATTATTTATCTTCCTTTGATTAAGATAATTTATTATATTATGCTACTTACTATTTAATTTTGAGAAATGAATTTCTTTAAATAAAACAGATACAATAGACAAAAGTTTTTGTTAAATTTATTTTCCAAAATTAAGCATAAACATCGTCATTTCATGTAATTGTATTTCATCATTTCATGCGTCATCGCATATCTTTTACCGTAGATGTTCGCTGTTAAATTAGCGAACGTGTCGACAACTTCATGCATCTCACATCTCGCATCAGCATATTCATGCATGTTACTAAGTTGCGTCATCGTTAATCATCGTAGAGCCCGACGTGGTCCGGCAGAAAGTCAAGGATCGTGAAGAGGTGATCGTGGAAGTCAGCTACATTGAAGACCCCGGATCGTGAAGTCGTTCGACAAGCCGCCGAGGTGAATCAAGAAAAAAGAGATGATCAATGCTAACGCCGCACCGAGCGAACCTAACTACGATGCGGTTAAAGGCAAGCCCCGGTGCATCCTACCTATGTTTTAAAGTCTTTTACTCTTTATCACAGTAGTTAGGTTATGTTTGTGCACTAAGTGATAGGGTTTGACTGACACCCTAGATGCATGAGTTAGGATTCCTTTACTCATGATATACTCGGTACTGGTAGCTCGATAGACGCTAAGCTTAATTCATATTCGCAACGGTAGTTGATTCAGGTGATCTCGGAGCATGGAGGCTTTAAGTGTTGCTTGTTGTTGTCGTTAATTTTGAAGAGAGTGTTAATGAAATTGAGACCGGACGGGCCCGTAGGAGAAAGGGCAAAACGAGGTCGAGGTCTTGCAAGGTGGTAGCCCTGTACGTGTCGGTCAAGGACCGTACCGTTGTCGGCCTAGTTGAACAAGTTTGAACGTACCGTACTACATGCTGGTGTAATGGGCCCAGCAAGCTGATGTACCCGACCACCCCAGGGATGTGTCGTAGCCAACTCTCTTTTGCTGGTCTGTTAGTGAGATCGGAGTCTCACGGGAGGGAAATGGGTCGCCCACGGATGAAGTCGTGGGGTCGCCATATTTCCGGGGGAGTTGGAAACGGCTATTCTTCCGCCGGTGTTGGCGAGAAAGGTTGTCGTATACGACCGGTGCGGTGCATATACGTCATGTAGTCGGGTTTTGCCAGCTGGTATAAAATCAATTCGAATCGCTGTCCCTCGCCGTAATGAGTACCGCTTGTCTAGCTCGTCGCATCGTAGATAATCAAGTGGAAGATGAAGGAAAGAGGAGGAAGAGCTGTTAGTCAAAGATAATCTTTTCTTGCAAACTTCATTGCAGTAGTTATAGGCTACAAACAGTAGTTAGGTAATGAATGCAACATGGAGCTAAAACTTGAAAGTAAGGATCCACCGTTAGCGTTGTTTTTGCAAGAAAGTCAAACTCACAACCATAAATCCTTCGCATCCTAGGCGTCGGCCATAGCGTGCTCGTTGACGGGTCAATCTTGTTGAGTATTAGAATGCTCGGGGTTTGTTCGTTATGTTTTCAGGCCACGAGTCGTACTACTACGACTCGCACGGTAGCTTCCCCGAGGAGGTGCGGTGTCCCGAGGGTGGTTTCCTCCAGTGGGAACGGATCCCAATGCCGTGAAGGACGAGGATCGTGGTGTACGACGGGCTCGGTGCATCGCGTTACTCGTCCTAGGTGGTCTTTTGTTGTAAAAAGAATAAGTTCCGTTGCCAAACTCTTAGTGTTTCAAACTTCGGTTTTGTATTACGTTTCCTTTGTACAATATTTGTATTTCGAAAACTTGGTTATATTATACCATCATGTATATATTCGGCTTGTATGAGATAATGAACTGTTGTAACTCGCTTCGTCGAGTGTTCCCCTGTGCCGATTCTTGGGTGTCGTGCTAGATGGTTCTAAGACCTCGTCTCTTCACCATGCCTCCCCTACGATTGCTTGGTACTTCCCAGCCACAGCCCCCCCCCTCTTCTTCGCGCGTACTCCACCGACATGTATCGCATACTAAGCCAAGCCACGCCCATACTTGGCTCGTGGCTGTACGGTTTAACATGGATTATCGCTCCAAGAACCGGTCCTTATGTTTCAGGTGATAACAAACATGGGACTACCGTTACGCCCGAACGTAGCCCCCCCCCAACCGGTCACCCAAAACTCTAAGCGATGTTTCTAATTAACAATTTTTATCATGCGGGAAGAGTAAAACAACAACATTAATATGAAAATTAACCATAGACATAATAAATTAGCATGCTAAGCAGTTCTAACCAGTCATCCCCACATCTAAGTCCATGGTGACAAGGATACGGGTGCAATCAAATCTAGTAGGTCATAACATAGGCATCCATCAATTAACATAAGCATGCAATTACTACACTATGTGACAGAATATACGAGAAAAGGTGCAAAATGCGTCAACGGCACTTGCCTTGGTCGATACTGCGGTTGCTGCTCAAACTCCTAATTCTGGATGTCCTCGTACTCCTGCGGCTCCGGGATGTTCTCAACTACACGCGCATCGACGCTGCCACATACATAACAATAATCAATACAGAGCATGAAGCAAGGTGTAAAACAGTATTATAATGACCTAGATGCAAAGTACATGTTCCTACGAGAATTTTGGCGCAAGAATCGCTTAATTTGGAGCTACAGATCAAAAGTTGCGTCTAAAGCAAGGTTGCAGGGACCTATTATGTTCCTATTCTATCGTGCGGTAGGGGTTAAAACGCATAAAACAGGACATAAATTTTATTATAAATATTCGAGAGGGGCTATACTATAAAGTACGCATTATCTAGTCAATTTATGTATTAAAATAAATCTAGAAATTCATGGACCGGGTGCATAGACCCCGTGGACCTGCGGTGCACTAGTCCACTGGTCCACGGTGGACCGGCCGAAGGGGTATGGGGGCCGATCTAATCTCGGCCGTCCATGCGGGATCCAAAGGCTAGCGGTGGTGGTGGCGGCCAACGGCAGCCAGGCACCGCGGCGCTATGGGAGGAGCTCGCTGGAGCAGCCGAAAGGGCGCTTCGGTGGCTGGTTCAAGGTGGCGCTAGGGGGAAATGGAAGAGGGGAGCACGGGGAACATTACCCAGGTGTCGTGCACGGACGGAGGCGACCGGCAATTGCTAGCGACGGCGGGGCAACGGCGGCGGCGTTCGGCGGCTTAGCTCGTGGTCGTCCGAGGCCCTCTGCTCTTCGCGTAGGTCCCATTGGATGCGGTAGAGGATGGAGAAGCCGGTACGGGGGTTGAGTGGTGGAGGGGAGCTCCAGAGGCGCCCTTGCGTCGGGTGGTGGCGGCGCAGGTCGTCGGGTGGCGGCGCTATTGCATGGGGAAGCAGGGTAGCTCGTTCGCGCGAGGGTGGAAAGGATGCGGTGTGCCTGGGGTGCGGGCTTCATAGCTAGAGGGGCATGGTACGACGCGGCAGAAGGGGGATCCCGGTGATTGCGGTCGTACCTTCCATACCGGTGATTGATGCATTTACACGGTGCAATTTCGTCGACCGTACGTGGGGCAGGTATGGCAGGGCTGCGGAGATCACGCACACGCGGTCGGGTTGACGCGGGAGGGTTCGTGGAGGCGTCGGATTCGAACGACGGTGGAAGATTTTGGGGCAGCACTGTTGGGGCTGCTGGAGGTGGAAGAAAGCCGATTGGGCCGCGCCGGTTGGGCCTGGGCGGGGAAAAGAGAAGGAAAGGAGAGGGAGAGAGGTTTGGGCCCGGGAGAGGTTTAACGGTTTTTATTTTCTATTTTTCTTTTTCTATTTATTGGCTTTTCTTAAGCAATTAAAAGCTAATAAAATTTATTTAAAAACTACAGTACGCATGGAAAATTCTACATGCCATGATGCTATGAATGAATGCATTAATTTAATTATTTATATAGAAAAATATTTTTGTGTCCCTTTTCTAGTATTTTTTAATAGGATAATTTGTGGATTTTTGGGAAAAGAAAAGTAGGGTGTTACACTAACTGAGCTCTGCTTTTTATTTCGAGTGCTTGTGACTGATAAGAATTTGGAGAGAATTAATTCGTGCTTGTCACTTGGATAAGTTCAGTTCAACTATGGATCAGTTTTTTTAGAAGGATCACAGCTTCTATAGATGGTACCTAGTGTCGTATGCCAGGATCAAATTAACATAGCGTCGCCAACTTTTCTGAAATGTTTGTCGGTGGGCATACCTTTTCTCCGCGAACCAAACCAAAGCACCATCTGCCGCGTTCCTATACTATTTATCCCGAAATCCAAGTTAAACCTTTTACCTTTGGAAATTCTTAGTAAATTTCGTAGGCATCAGAAAAGTACACGATCGAGTTGCGTTGGACTTGTCTCGTTGATAATGTTCATGTGGTAGCATCGATTAAATCTGTTCATGCGATTCAGTTTCCAATCTTTCTCATAATTCATGCCGCTTTCTCGATTCACGTGTCACTTATCCGTTCTGCCTAATCTTTGGATAACAGTGAATTCAGATGACTAGAAGATTGTGAATTACCCGATGAAGCCATACGAGGACACCGATCTATTCTTGGACCCATTTTAAAGGCAAGCCGCAATTTTTGATCACTCTTCCTTCTTGTTGGTGTACCAAGCAGCGTGGGTAATACTCACTTGGCACACCGAACCCAAAGATGAGATATGCGAGGTAGTAAAGAACGGGGCGGCGAGATAACAACTCTACTATAAGCGAAGTAACTTGCTAATTACATGTGTAACTCTTGGGCTCCCTTTATAGTCACAGAGAGTCACAACTTTACAAGACCGTTTTATCCTCGGCCGCTTGCCACATCCCCAAATTTCAATTTTGGAATGTGAACCACTTTCCTACAAAAGTCTTTCATTTCTCATAAAGATTCAAAATGATTTGTTGAATTCACTAATTAACCATTTATTTTGCTTGGTTACGAAAACATTTTCTTTAACAAATACATTTTGATTTTTGATAATACTTTGTTGAGACAAATGCCTTTGATCTAGAAAAATGTATATTTTTACGAAAATAGTTTACTTTACAAATACAAGTGGTTTCTGAAAATAGTTTATTCAATAAGAATAATTTTGTTTAAATTATTTTAATTTGTAACAAGAAGTTTTTAGGTCCAAAATTTTTTTACAAATAAAATGAATTTTCCTTATGTTTCAGCAATTTGATTTTGAGACCAATTATAATTTAGGTTCATGTGGGAATAGTCGCAGTAGGTTTTTATTGGGTGCAAAATGTATTTAAAACTACGATTAGAAATCATTTTCGATTAGTTTAGAGAATAGAAATGAGAAACGGAATAGGAAAAAAAAACTTCTCTAGCTCCTAGGCCAATTTTTTTTCAGGCAACCCAACCCTACCTCTTGTTCACTCACATGTGTGTTGTCTTACATCATCTTTGTTTCCGTACCATCCCATGTCCTTTTATCACATTCCATTCTTTCCATAAACCATGTTTGTATCCATACTCAATATCATCTACATTCTCTCCACTTACCACAAGTGCGAACCTAGACACAATATCATCCACATTCATTCCATCTATCGTGTGCACTCAAAAGGAAAGAAAATGAGAAATTAAGCACATAATTAATTGCATGAATGATCCTATTCCCCATTCCTTTTCCTCTCCCCACCAACCCACCCCTTCTATAAATACCAGGGCCCCTCCCACGTCCACCCCATCCCCTTAAAGCCTCACCACGCCACCAGGCTGCTGCCGCTCCACCCTGCTCTCGCGTCTAGCCACGCTGCCGCTGATTGATGTCGACGTTCCCGGCGATCTACACAACCAAAAGGCACCAAATTTGACCAAGTGGTGCGCAATGAAATCCTCTTCAATATATCCAAAGATTGGATCAAGAGAAGATCTGAATCGATGGGAATCTGCATCGCGACCAACACTACTCCCTATTCTAGATCCATCCAGCACGCTTGATGGTAATTTTTATCCCATTTGTGCTTAATTACGATCATTTGCTGATGAACAGCCTTTACAATGTTGTGTTCCAGAAACTTATAATCATCTCCACCAAATGATTCTCCAAGATCTGTCTTGGTTTGTCTAGGAACGTGTTTGGCGTATCAAGTGTCTCTATAGAGGACCATCCTGGTATAACCCTTGAATCTCATGTGCAGTTCATGATATATCAAATTCATCATGTGGTTCCTGTGTTCCTGAAGCATATGAATATTCGTGTTGAAGTAGTTTCTCTATTCATGTAACCGGACACCGGGAACACGCTTGTCTTTGCTCTAATATCTGCGCAGCCACAACTAGAACCTTTGCAGCAATGTTTGTTGTTCTCGTACGTCACAAATTGATATCGTACATGGAAAATTTTACTACCACACTTACCATTACATTTTACACAGCATTCTTCCGTCAACACATCAAAACACCATGGATGCCAACATCACTCTCCATATCTTGGTGGTGGTTCACCCGTTGTTGTCACTTCTTTCCGTTCAAATTTCCCGTTGTCACATAAACCTCGGTGAGCTCCATGTGCCCTATTTTTCATATATTCCAATGAGCTCATTGTTGCATAATTGTTCTTAGCTTGTACGTTTGTCATTATTTGTGCACGAATAGGAATACGCTTGGAAGCTATAGTCCGGCCATGAAGGTTAAGAGTTGGCTCCTCAAGATGAAGAGTCGAATGTTCATTGGTCATTACGCAACAACTTCGGGGAAGAGGCAAGTGTCGTTGACGCATCTTGCATCTATTCCTTTTCTATCTGCACATGATTGCATCGCTGTTATAATATGAATCCTATGTGTCATGCATTTTTCCGTACTTGTCCTTGTCGCTCGGGTGGAATTAGTTGTAGACTTGGGTAGATCATGCTTAATTGCTTTAATTAGGTCTAAGATATGATAAATTTTAATCTTGTTAATGATCCACTTGAACATAATGATCATTGTTGCTTGTTAATGTTTGAACATTGATTTTGGTAACGGGTGGAGGAACTATGGCTGGGGTGTACCGGTAGTTCCATGGAATGCTATCACCCGAATCATAAGGACCAGTTCGTGGAGCGACCATCCATGTTAAACCGTATAACCATGAGCCAAGTATCGGCACGGCTTGGCATAGTATGCGGTAGATACCAGTCGAGTACGCACGAAGGAGAGGGGGCTATGGCCGGGGAATGCCGGCAGTCCCGAGGGAGGCGTGGTGAAGAGACAAGGTCTCGGAACCATCTCGCACAAGGGAGTGAAGCTGCCCGAGTGGAGGACTTACTCCTCCAGGTTAGTGGATCTCCTAGTGGACGCGTACAAAACTGGAGGAAACCATGAACTGTCTTGGAGGTGTTCTCTTGGCCACACACCTCGGAAGTGTGTTACGTGTTTGATAACATGGGCGAAATGGAGACTTTAGTCCACCCGGCAACAGGGGATGGAATCACTTCCTCATGGGGAAATGTGTACAACCCCTACAGAGTGTAAACCGTCATGACAGACCGTCCTCACGGTCAAGAGTGGCATGGACCCTCACGCGGATTAGGGGCTTGGTAATGGTTTGGACGCTTGGTTCTTAGGAAGGAGACATCCTTGGTTTGGATAATGGACCAGGAAGAGACCTCTTGGGTTACGTCACATAGTAAATAGCTTGCTTAATTAATTAATGAACTAGACATGGGTGCTTTCTATGCTTTAAACCTTATGTTGGCCTTCCTTGATTGGCAAACATGTCATACTTTCCCCACTTACCGAGTACGTAATGTACTCATACGTTTGTTGCTTCTCTTTTTGCATCATACCACAATTCAGCCGTGAAGGCTGAAGCTACATCATTCAAGGAGACGATGAAGTGGTGGTCTAGGCGTGCGATCTTCCGGTTGACTTCCCGTGGGAGCTGAAGGACGCCAACGCTTAGTTTAATTTCCGCTGCAACATAATCTTTTACTTTAGACCTACGGGTCCTTGATGTAATTATTTAATGAATTAATAAAGATATTGTTCTTTTATCACATCATTTGTCCTATCTCGCGTGAAAACTTGATCTTGGGCACGCATACGGATGAATCCGGTTTCAATTCTTGAAGCCGGGTGTGACACCACTCGCCCTCGATCCGACGAGAAGGCGGTAACTCTCGGGGGTATTCCGGGGAAACCGAGCAGCACGCCCGGCGTTTCGCCTAGGCACCTGGTCTCCGCGTGGCCGTCGCTTCGCTTAGCCGGCGGTCACCTTGTCGGATGTGGTTTTCGCTCATGGAGCCCATGACCTTCGCTCCTTGCGCTCCGCCTCGCTCTGTCCACCTATGGTTTCACTTGGGGGTCAAGAGTTAGTCACAGGAAACAGGAGCAGAGTAATTGGCATCCGCTTCATGTCGGCTTTACTCCGCGCCGGGCCCCCAACAGTAGCCCCTAGAGGGCCAAGCTCCTTCCACGTGCGGATTCGAGCGTAGTCGATTGAAACTTCGCCCGAGCGCCCGGGCAAGCACGGGAAACGCCACTCCCTGCGGAGCGCAAGCGCGGATCTTTCTCGGTTCCGCTACCCGACTGCAGTTCCCCGGGGCCCTCACTCGCGTCAAGCCGCTCTCACTCATCGGATCGAGACCTTTCTTCCACGGTTGGTCATCACTGTCATCCTCCACCGCGTTGCCAAATTCGCTCGCACCGGTGAGCCAATTCATCAATTCTTTGATCCTCAACTGCGCTACCTATCCCTCTACGCCTGCACAACTTACAGGAACTTTTCCTTCACCGGTTCCCCTTCGATTTCGTGTTCCACGGGAGGTCCAACCACCGCCGCCTAGCACCTCGCCGGCGCGCGTCCACTTCCGGCCATCCGCAAGGTTGTGCAACCACTTGCCGTCCTTGCTCATGTGTTGTAGATGCTTGCGGCACAATTTTCCCCAAATTTGGGTGACCACAACGACCTCCGCGCCTCACCGGAGTTCCGCCATGGTCGCACCTCGCCGCCGGCCTCCGTTTGACCGGTCTCCGGCGGAACCCACCCCACCACTTCGCGTGCCGTGTTGAGTAGTAGGTGTAGAAGTAGCCACGGCGAGCGTTGGCCGTTCTCCGGCCATCCCCGACGGCCGCGCCGCCATCCCTCGGCCGCCGCGGCGGCGCCACACCGCGGGCCACATGGCCTCGGATTCCGTGTGGCCACGCCTGGATCTCGTGTGGCCCAACCCTGTGCCCCCTAGTGTGGCACAGAATACTTTCCAAACTTCCAAAATTCGTAGAAAATTCCAGAAAAATCAGAAAATTGCCAAATAAAGTTCATTAGATTCATAATATTATTTCCTATTCGATTATGTCTTCAAATGTCTAATTTGAGAAATTATAATTTCATAGTTTAATTATTTATCTTCTTTTGATTAAGATAATTTATTATTTTATGCTATTTAGTATTTTATTTTGAGAAATGATTTTCTTTAAATGAAGGAGATACTACGGACGAAAGTTTTTATTAAAAGTGTTTCCTAAAATTAAGCATAAACATCGTCATTTCATGTAGCGATCGCATGTCGTTCATCGTAAATGCTAGCTGTTAATTTAGCACTCGCGTCGATAATTCCTCGCATCGCATATCATACGCATTCATGCATGTATGTTGCTGATTCACGACGTATTGATGATCGACATAGGTTCCGACGTGATCGATGTTCCGTCCGTGGCGAAGCGAGGAGATGTGAACATCGGCGTCGAACCAACCACCAAGGAAGCGAACACCGACGTGAATCGAGGCAAGCCCCGGTGCATCTTACCTATGTTTTAAAGTCCTTCATAATTTTTATCATAGTCGTTAGGTTATATTTGTGCACTAAGTGATAGGGTTTGAGTGGCACCCTAGATGCCCGAGTAAGGATTCCTTTTATTTGTGATATACTTGGTACAGGTAGCTCGATAGACGCTAGGCTTAATTCATAGTCGCAACGGTAGTTGATTCGGGTGATCTTAAAGCATGGAGGCTTTAAGTGTTGCTATTGTTGTCGTCAATTTGAAGAAAGTGTTAATGAAATTGAGATCGGACAAGCCCCGTAGGAGAAAGGGCAAGACGAGGTCGAGGTCTTGCAAGGTGGTAGCCCCGTCTATGTTGGTCAAGGAACGTACCGTTGTCGGCCCCGTTGAACAAGTATTGAACGTACCGTGCTACATGCTTGGTGTAATGGATCCAGCAAGCTGATGTACCCTACCACCCCAGGGATGTGTCGTAGCCAACTCTCTTTTGCTAGCTGTTAGTGAGATAGGAGTCTCACGGGAGGGAAATGGATCGCCCACGAACGACGTCGCTTGGGGTCGCCATATTCCCGGGGAGTTGGAAACGGCTATTCTTCTGCCAGGTGTTGGAGGGAAAGGTCCTCGGGAACTGCAGTGAGGCACGAGGCTATTGCGGTTGTGCTGGATTCCCGTGCAGAGCGGCGGGAATTGCTAGAGCAGATTGGTTCGGAACACGCTCCGCGGGGAGGTCCACCAGGTCGGAATGCCCCGGAAGAACGTGTCACCTTCTCCGATTTCTCATCGGTTCGCCCCTGGTCTTCTCGGATGCGGGTGAACCACTGGAGGCTGATCACCGGCTTCGCACCATTGAGTCTAAGCTGGAGTTATTTCCATGTACCGATCACCGGAAGACTTCGTTAGCTTCCCAACAACCGTAAGGGATTGCTCGGATCATGGTGGGCTAACTACAAGGCGATGTTCCCTCCAGGACATCGAGTTTCTTGGGCTGAATTCACTAAAGCATTCCGGGAGCATCATATCCCGGAAGGATTGATGAACCGAGAAAAGAAAGGAATTTCGTCACTCGAAGCAGGGCGATATGACTATACATGCCTACTCCAAGGTATTCAAGCTGTCTTGCTCGATACGCCCCGAGCACGTGGACACGGATGCTAAGAAGAAGACTCTATTCAAGGAAGGGCTGACAACCAAGCTGCGGTCTCGGCTTGTGCTGAACAAGACCGACGACTTCACCGACTTTGTCGGTGATGCTATTTGGTTGGAAGATTCTATCCGCCTCCATCAAGCGGAAAAGAGCAAGAAAAGGCCAGCAGCTGGACAAGGGAGTGGAGGACCATCAAAGTATAGGCTGGTATACACTTCACCATCGAGTCAGCACTATCGAGCATATACCTTCACGTCCAAACTGTTATCGGCAGCCTCCGCAGCCATAACAGCCTCGGCAGCTGCGGTGAACCGATATCGTCCGCCTTATCAGCAACAGAGTGCTCCAAATCCTCGACCGGTGTATCAAGCACCTCAGCAAAATGGACTGCCATGTTTCAATTGTGGTTGTCCAAGTCATTTCTGTCACAGTTGTCCCTACCCGCAGAAAGTTGCCTATGCACCACGCCCCCAAGGACATATGCAGAACCAGCCGAGGAAGCAAGCCAAGAACACTCAAGTGAAAACGGGCCGTGCTAACTTCACTACGGCCGAGGAATTACCGGAAGGAGGACAGATCCTAGCCGGTATGTTTTCTATAGCTGATCATCCTGCTATGGTTTTATTTGATTCGGGAGCCACTCATAATTTCATTAGCAAAGCATATGTTTCATAGCATCGCATCATGCCATCCAAGTTGTTATGTGCACATCTCATTTCAACGCCTGGGGGTAAAATCCTTACAAATGAAGTGGCTGCCAATATGCCATTAAAATTGGGTAGCAAAGTTTATTCCACTTCATTGATTATTTTGGATGGGCAAGGGTTAGACGCAATTATTGGTATGCAATGGATGGATTTTCATAAGGCAGTACTTGATATAGCATCTCGAGCGGACTATTTGAATTCTCCTGTTCATGGTCCAGATTGCTTGCTTTTAACTCTTCCCAGTCTATCTTGCCAATGGTTAATAAACTTACAAGTAAAAGTCTAGAGGATATACCGATGAGTCCGTGAGTATCCGAATGTCTTTCCGGACGACTTACCGGGTCTACCGCCGAGATCGAGCGGTAGAGTTTAAGATAGAGTTACAACCCGTAAATAGCACCAATATCAAATTATGTATGAATCTTCATGCTTTCCATCTAGTGCATCGGTCGGGTGCACCCAATTGGGTATAGCCCCCGACTCTTGGATCATTTGAACTTCTTTCAAATAATGCAAGAGTCCACTTGTTGATTCTTAATTATTTTCTCTAGTATGCGATCCCTTCATACCGCTCTTGAATTCCAATTTTCCTTCCTGTATACTTCCTGCGATCTTTACAAACCGCTCTTGTGTCATTTGGATATTACAAATAATGCAAGAGTCCTTCTCATGGAATTATAGTACCTTCTATTCTGCAAAATCATAACTTACACCAACTAAATTCCACTAAGCGCTTATTTCCGGACCTCTCATCCCGACTTAACTTTAAAATTTCTTGGAATTCTCATCTTATCATATAATAGATCTGTTCAAATCAGTCTTGCTTTTATTCTACTTAGTCATACTCGAACTAAGAGCAAAAATTTCTGGTTGATCGGACCAGTTCTTTCCCATTTTCTCACATCGACTCGAGTCTCCAAGGCCTATAATCAGCCGGATGATTAACATCTAGAGCATAAGGCATCCATTTTTACGAAATTCTGTTAGGCATGACCTAATCGTCTTTGATCTAACTTTATCTTACCTCCAAATAATTCAATTTGGTGCTAATACTAACCCAATGATCGAATATTTCATATTTCGGACCGCTTTACTTTTGCAAAAGAGCGCCCACGATTATTACAATCACGTTGAATGGTTCCTTGTGACCTGTTAGGTCACAACCATAAAATGTTTTGGGCCGTAAAATGGCCCAATAACAATCCAGCCCCGAGCCCAGCTCGAAAACCTATAAAAGCATACCCAAGGATGACCTAGGTCAAACATAGTCTCCAATCCATAACAAAGCGTCCACAACCGCCTCCGTATTTCTCGATTTCGCGATCCGAGCTGCAGCTTTCCTCCATCAAAAAGAAAATCTTCCCTCCCCTGTTCTAATCTCCAAGAATGGGCGGGAAGAAGACCTCCGCACAACCGTCGTCTTCCACTAATGTTCCGCCCTTAGGGGCTTAAGAACTTAAAGAATGTTCCATCACCGAAGCCAATATCCAAGAAATGGTTAGAGGCGGGATCCTTCCTCCCAAACCGATGCTCAACTAGATTGCTCCCGATCCGAGGCGATGTTCCATGGGGCTTCAACCACTCACAACAGGTAGTCTTTCGCTCCTTCTTCATCCGCGGCTTTGATCTCCCTTGTTGCTCCTTCTTCCACGAGTCTTCTCTTTTATTATGGTCGGGAGTTGATCAATCTCAACCCCAACTCCATCCTTCACATCGTCTTCTTCATCCATCTCTACGAAGCCTTTGTAGGCATTCGCCCTCATTTTAGCTTATTCTGCTATGTCTTCCAAATCCATCCTCTTCCCTCTTCTAGCATCCGCTCCGCAATGTATTCATCGGCGGTCAAGCCTAGGAGGCCGATGAATACTTTCCAATACCGCTCAACAAGAGCATCCCCAATTAGAAAAGTGAGTGGTTTGTTTGCGACAACCCTCCGCCGATTCTTCCTCCCTTCAAAGGCGAAGTAGCTCAAGACCTTTCCAACAAGAGTTCTAAATCTCTCGGGAAGGAACTAATCAAAGATGAACAAGTCTCCACTCTGCTCAAAATGATCAAGGATCTTAAGAGCGAAAAAGAGTGACTCGCTGAGACTATCTTGTGGAGCTTCATCGTAAGGGAGTCCAGCCCATCAAGCAACGACTGCTCCGGGCTGGATGTTCCAGGAGGGGAACAATATCGGTGATGGCGCAGACCGCCCCAATCTAGAACGCATGAATAAGC
Organism: Chloris gayana; assembly: GCA_031894775.1. Lineage (NCBI taxonomy): Eukaryota > Viridiplantae > Streptophyta > Magnoliopsida > Poales > Poaceae > Chloris > Chloris gayana. Next base: position 25,580 of record JAUNZO010002281.1, read on the forward strand.
GCATGAAGAAAATGCTTTAAGCTAACTATAATGACTCGGGACGTCATCTAGTTAACGTAGCTTATAGCTCTGCTAATCCTCGCGACGAGGTATGTATAATCTTGCTTTACTTCAATATCAGTTCTTTCATATCCTTCGAATGGTTCTTTTTAGTTTCACTTAATCCCTTGTTGGCTTTGGACCGGTTTAGAAGTCATCCTCCACTCCCGAGAGAACGATCAATCGGGTAAGGATTACAACCCAAATGCTTTCCCTCAACCTGCACTTGCAAGAAATTTCCTCTCGGGCCCCCACTCAGACCGGTTCTCGCACGGACCGCTTTAGTGAAGAAGGTGACCCGGTGTGGAATAACTGTTCAAGCTCCCTCCAAGAGGTGAAATCTGGTCCGTGGAACCGGAGAGAACATATCATTCACACCTCCTCTTCCTTGTGATACCACGACCGAAGCCCTAAAAGAAGAAGAAAGACGAGCGCGAACAGGAGGCAATTGAGTGCGACCGCTAAGCCACTCTTGAAATTGTGCAATCAGCTTTGGGTGGAGGATCTCGGGGCTTAAATCCACAAGACCCCTTTGCTAATATCCAGCATAGATCTCGAAATGCTCCTCGGTCGAGCACCCGGGAGCTTAATCCCGCTTCTCCAGCAGCACTCTGCTACCAAGAGGATAGTAGAAGATTTGAGTAAAGGCGCTCAAATCCCTCCAGTGAAGGAAGCCAATACTTCGACCGGCTTCAAGAAAGCAGCAACATAAGTCTTTTTACCTTAGCCCCTTTACTTCCAATAAATTTCTTTTATCATCACCCGGTCTTTGCCGATTAGAACCACCGAGTCTCAATTTTTATTCTTCCGTAGTATTACTCCTAATCTTCAAGCCCACATTTCTAGCTCGATGAGAAAGAAATCTGCCACAACAACCTTTGTTGCGAGAGAAACAAGTGAAGAACCCGCAGCCCCCAAGACAAGCGAGAAAACTGCGAAGGCTAAAAGTGTGGCCATAATGGAGGAAACCCCTGCTGCCTCAACCAAAGATCAATGTAACATAGAAGCTTCCGCTACTCCAAGCGGGGAGAAGATAAACACCTCCGAGATCCCCGTCGTTTATTTGTCTTTAAGTAGCACTCCTTGTCGTGCCACATTATTCCGGACCGCCTCGAACTCCCACTAGGACCGGTCCGGTCGGAGGAAATTCCCGGACGCCCAAGATCCAAGCGGGGGCTTCGAGCGGGACCAAGACTCGGCAAGATGGTGATTGGCGACGTTCAAGATGACGAGTTCCAGTGGCGCCCAAACTTTTATGATGTCGGCCAAATGGGATGCCATCTAGGAAGAGGAGGCCTTGAAGAACTTCACCGAGTTTGGCCGGGTATTTCGATTCCTTACCCGGTATTTTTCTTAGTTTGAATCTTCATACCGCAGTTTTCTATATATTTGACTTCTTTTTAGGTTCTTCCGAAGAATTCGAAGCTAAGAGCACCATCATAGCTCGACTAGAAGAAGAACTGAAATCTAAGGAAGAAGACCTCCGGCGGCGGGTGTCAAATCTCCTCAACACTCGAGTGTCCGATGAGAACATCTCCCAAGACATGCCATTGACAATTGTTTATCAAGACTCTCGGCCTGGTGAGTACGCTTATGAGAGACCAATGACTTGGGCCAAAGCGTGACATCCCTTCGGGACTACCCGGGGATCCGAACAGAGGGACACTCGACGAAGCGAGTTACAACGAAACATCATCTCATACAAGCCAGAATATATACATCATGGTATAATACAACCAAGTTTTCAAAATACCAACATTCGTGTAGTGGAAAGATAACATTATTGAAGTGTCAACATCCTACGAGTATTCAGCGGAAGCTTATTCACGTTACAACTCAACGGACTTAAGACGAAGCAACGTGATGCACGGAGCCCTTCGTTCATCACGGTCCTCTGTCTTCAAGGTGTGGGGATACGTTCCCACCGAAGGGAACCTCCCTCGGGACACTCGCTCCTCCTCGGGAAAACTGCCATACAAGTCGTGATAACACGACTCATTCCTGTAAGGTAACGAACAAACCTTGAGTATTCTAATGCTCAACAAGACTCGACCCGTCAACATGGCACGCTAAGGCCGACGCCTAAAATGCAAAGGCTTTACGGTCTGTGGGGTTTACTCCTTTGCGAAAAACAGCATTAAGGTGTGGGTCCTCACTTTCAATGTTTTAGCTCGAGGTTATGTTCATTAGCCATGGTATTTGCAACCTAACTCTATCCAATCAAGTTTCCAACACAAGAGAAAATATATCTTCATCCTGCCCACTCTCATCTTCCTCATCTTCCATAAAAGTTACTACGATGTGACGAGCTAAACAAGCGGTACTCATTACTGCGAGGGACAGCGATTCGAATCGATTTATACCAGCTGGCAAAACCCGACTATACGACGTATACGCATCACACCGATCGTATACGACAACCTTTCCCGCTAGCACCTAACAGCAGACTAGCCATTTCCAACTCCCCGGAAGTATGGCGACGCCACGACTTCCCTCGTGGGCGACCCATCTCCCTCCCGTGAGACTATCCTCTCACTAACGAGCCGATAAAGAGAGTTGGCTACGCTACATCTCCGGGGCGATAGGGTAAATCAGCTTGCTGGGCCCATGATACCAGCATGTAGTGCGGTACGTTCAAACTTGTTCAACTAAGACGACAACGGTACGGTCCTTGACCAGACACGGACGGGGCTACCACCTTGCAAGACCTCATCTCCGTCTTGCCCTTTCTCCTACGGGGCCCGTCCGGTCTCGGCTTCATTAAGACTCTCATCATCTTTACTATCAACCAAAGTCTTAAAGCCTCCATGCTTTAAGTGCCCTAACTATCTACCGTTGTGACTATGAATTAAGCTTAGCCTCTATTGAGCTACCTGTACCGAGTATAAAGAGAACAAACGGAAACCTACCATAATGCATCTAGGGTGTCAATCAAACCCTAACACCTAATGCACAAGCATAACCGTACTATGTGATAAAGTAAAATATTTAAAAACATAGGTAGGATGCACTGGGGCTTGCCTTGAGTTTGTTCGAAGTTAGTCTCCTCGGCGGTCGGGTCGACTTCAAGATCTCCGGCTCCGACTCGCCCTCGGGTGGAACCTCGATTACTTCGAACCTAGTCGACCAGCAATGCAACGCGATTCACAAACATGTATGCATGAATGCACATGATGAAAGTATGCAAGAGTGCATTAATGAAGTTCCATGGATAATAAGTAATGATTAATGCTTAATTACTTTAGTTAATTAACTAATTATAGGTAAGTATGTTCATTAAGCATTAATTAACAATTAATTATGCTGATTAAAAAAGGGTTTAGTTAAGATCATTATTAATTAATTTTGTTTTCCTTAATTGCTTGATTACGGTCACTAATTACTTAAGTTTAATAATTAATTACTCGATTTATTAGGCAATAAGTAAATAATTACTTTAAGTGATTAAGAGTAATTAAATTGTGATCATATACATTACATAGCTAAAGTTTACTTTTTGGAAAAATAAATTTTATTATTAATTTCGTCTGCAGTATCTCCTTCGTTAAATAAAATTATTTTTCGTAATTAAACATTTCATTTACATAAAATAATAGCTTTTCTCTATTAAAGAAAGGGAATTAACTACAAATTATAAATAAATTTATTTAAAATAATTATATTACTTCACAATTGGATAGATTTCATTTTTCCGAGTCTAACAAAGTTGGTTTGGTATTTTTCTGAATTTTATTGAATTTTCTATGAATTTTGGGAATTTTAATTGAATCCGGAAATAATCAAATTCGAAAGAAAAAGTTAAAGAGCCTCGGGCCGAAAGTAGCCGAGGCCCAGCAACTCGGCCCGGCCCGGAAGGCTCGTGCACGGCCCACACGCCGGAACACCACGGCCATGGCCGCGGTGTCGGAGCGCGGCGGTGCCACGTCGGAATGGCGCGAGAGGGGGTGGGGTGGCTACGGGCTCGGCTCGGAAAACTCCGCGGACCACGAGCAACACAACGGTGGTGCCCCCGATGGCGGAGGTCGCCGGGAAGTACGCCGGCGGCGAGCATCCGCTTGCGCGCGGCTCCGGCGAGCCCTAACGACCGATGTGGTGCACAAAACATAGGGGAAAAAGGTTTGGCAGCTTCACGGGAACGTGAGCAAGGACGGCACGGTGTGGGTTCACTTGGGAGACGGCCGGAGAGTGGTCTACACCGGCGAGGGGAACCGGCGGCGACCCGAGCTCGAAGCAAATGATAAAATCCGGCCGGACCCGAGAGGGAACACTCAGCTCATGTTGGCCGGAAGGTAAAGGACTTGGTTGCGCATGTAAGAGATCAAAGATCAAACGAAGAAGCTTGTGAGACGAGAGAGAATTTTGGAGAGAGGCGGCAACATACCGACGGTGACCGTCGACGGAAAAATGGACGCGAGCTCCGGCTTCACGGCAGCACGGCTTGCTTGAAGATCATGTGGAGGTGCGGCACGAACTCGCGGAGCTGCCGGTGGTAGCGGCTCGTCGGGAAACGACCGGAGGCGACCGGACGATGAAGAGATTGGAGGGGCGAACGGTGGTGGGTGGCGCGAGTCGAGAGAAAAGAGAGGGAGAGGGACACCGCCGGTCCTTTTATCCCCATCCGGCACCGGGTGAGGTGGCGGAAGCAGCTGCGTGTCGACGGGAGCCGGAGGCGCGCGGCCAGCAGCTAGTGCGTGGCGCCGGCCATCGGCGGTGAGGCGGTTCGGGAGTGAGAGAGGGAGAAGAAAGAGAGTGACGGCCGGGGCCTGGGCCATTTTATAAAAAACCCCCTTAGCTTTTGCCTAATTAAAAAGCAACCTTTCGAAGCTCCAAAAATTCCGCAAAAATTCAGGGGTGTAATTGAAAAGATTTTAGGCATATTTCCTATTAAGTCCCAGTAGAAATTCCAAATCAATTTCGGATTAAAAATTCATGGTTAAATTAAATAAAGAGACTTTGTTTATTTTCTATAATTATTTTTACATGACAAAATATTTTCAGTAAATTTTTATAAAATCTTGATTTGTGATATTTGAACCCTAGAAAATGTTAAACTTGAATTTTTCCTCTCATTTCATCTCTTCTTATCATTTCCTTTATTCTTTGGTTAATTTGATATTTTATGCTTATGATTATTATCACATGCTTGATGAGCTCACAAATAAAATGTGATGATATGCTCATGAATGCCATGAAATGCATTGTATGACTGTGGGTTGTTACAGCCCTCCCCCTTACAGGAATCTCGTCCGAGATTCACGATCGAACGACTAAGCATAAGCGATGGTACTAAAGAACTCGGGATAATTTGATCGAAGAAACTCTTCTTGTTCCCAAGTAGCTTCGGTTTCCGAATGATTACTCCATTGAATCTTGTAGAACTTAATGGTCCGATGTCGAGTTACTCGATCCTTGGTGTCAAGAACTACGACCGGACGTTCGTCATACGTCAAATCTGGTTGTAGCTGTTCCACCTCAGTTGTCGGTATATCCATGGGTGGTTTTAAACACTTCTTCGGTTGAGACACGTGAAATATGTTATGGATGCCTGCCAAGTGGGGCAGCAACTCCAGTCGGTACGCCACGGCTCCACATCTTTCCAAGATTGGGTAAGGTCCGATGTATCGTGGTGCTAACTTGCCCTTGATTCCAAACCTTTGAACACCTTTAGTAGGAGATACTCGGAGATAGACTTGATCTCCAACCTCGAAATACTAACTCCCGTCGCCTCTTGTCGGTATAACCGATCTGTCGAGATTTAGCCCTCTTGAGGTTTTGTTGGATGAGACGTACTTGCTCTTCTCGCATCTCTTACTAGATCCGGTCCAAAAATTATTCTCTCTCCGCTTTCGGACCAATTCAAGGGCGTACGACAACTACGTCCATATAGAGCTTGGAACGGCGACATTCCTGCACTCTCTTGATAGCTGTTATTGTAGGAGAACTCGCCAAAGGTAAGCACTTTTCCCAATCCTTGCCATAAGTTAAGACACATGCTCGAAGCATATCCTCGAGATATTGATTGATCCTTTCTGTTTGGCCATCCGTTTGAGGATGATACGCCGAAGCTTCGTATCAATTTGGTCCCCAAGGATTCTTGTAGTTGTTCCCAGAATCTGGAGACAAATTGTGTTCCTCGGTCCGATATAATGGTCCTCGGCACTCCATGCAAACAGAGAATTCGAGCAATGTAGAGTTCTCGCATACTTCTCGGCGAGTGTACCGTGTATGTACCGGTATAAAGTGAGCAGATTTCGTCAGCCGGTCCACAATAACCCGGATAGAGTCGTGCTTCCGTGGACTTAATGGTAATCCCATAATGAAATCCATGCCGACGTCTTCCCACTTCCATTCGGGAATGCTCGGAGGTTGTAAGGGTCCTGCTTGCTTCAAGTGTTCGGCTTTGACTCGTCGACGGACATCACACTCGTTGACATACCTTGCTATCTCTCGTTTCATTCTTGTCCACCAAAATCTCTTCTTCAAGTCTTGATACATCTTATTGGTTCCAGGGTGAATAGAATACTTGGACGTATGAGCTTCATCCATTATCTTCTTACGAAGTTCCAAGTTCTTAGGCACTACTAGCCTATTCTTGAACCGGATAACACCTTCGTCATCTTTGCGGAAACACTTGACTTCTCCCTTCGGAGTCGTCTTTTGATGTGTGCCATACCAGCATCCTTCTGCTGAGCTGCCACCACTTCTTCACGAATGGTAGGAATAAGAGCCAGATTTGTCAATGCTCCATACGGAATAATCCGAAGATTCGGCTCTTCACTCCCTTCCGGAGATGCTCGAATCATGAGTTGAGCCATGAGATTATTGCAATGAACCTTGCGACTTAAGGCATCGGCTACCACATTTGCCTTGCCCGGGTGATAGTGAATCTCAATCTCATAATCCTTTATCAGCTCCAACCATCTTCGTTGTCGCATATTCAGGTCTGTTTGGGTGAAGATGTACTTGAGACTCTTGTGGTCTGTGTATAAATGTACCAAATTACCCAAGAGATAGTGTCTCCATCCTTTCAATGCGAGTACTACTGCTGCTAGTTCCGGATCATGGGTAGGATAGTGTTCCTCATGACGCTGTAGTTGTCGAGACGCATAAGCGATCACTCGACCTTCCCGCATCGGAACACATCCAAGTCCCGTGCCGGATGCATCGCAATACACATCAAAAGGCTTTGTCGGATCCGGTCGAGCAAGTACATGAGCTGTAGTCAACAACTTCTTTAACGTTTGGAAGGCTTCTTCGCATTCTTTGCTCCATACATACTTCTTATCCTTTTCCAATAGCTTAGTCATTGGCTTGGCGATCTTTGAGAAGTTTGGGATAAACCTTCTATAATAACCAGCCAATCCCAAGAAACTTCGATCTCGTGAGACAGATTTCGGTGATTTCCAATTCAATACATCTTGAACCTTGCCCGGGTCAACGGCCACTCCTTTGGCTGATATCACGTGACCTAGGAACGGTACTTCTTTCAGCCAAAATTCACACTTGCTGAACTTAGCATAAAGCCGATGATCCCTTAGTCGTTGCAACACAACTCGTAAGTGATTGGCATGTTCCTCTGGTGACTTAGAGTAGATTAAGATGTCGTCAATGAATACCACGACAAACTTGTCCAGCTCAGGCATGAATACAGAATTCATGAGATACATGAAATGTGTCTGGTGCGTTGGTCAATCCAAATGACATCACCGGATATTCATAAAGTCCATACCTTGTGGAAAATGCAGTCTTCGGTATATCTTCAGCTCTTATCTTAATCCGATGATACCCGGAGCGAAGGTCTATCTTGGAGAAAACTTTAGCTCCCATCAGCTGATCAAACAAGATATCAATCCTCGGCAGAGGATACTTGTTCTTGATGGTCATCGAATTCGGAGGTCTATAATCCACACATAGCCTCAATGTCTTGTCTTTCTTCTTTACAAACAAGGTCGGGCATCCCCATGGTGATGAACTTGGCCGTATATATCCTTTGTCCAATAATTCCTTTAGTTGCACTTTCAATTCTGCTAGCTCATTCGGTGGCATCCGATACGGTCTTCTTGATATGGGTGCGGTTCCAGTGCTGTAACTCTATCTTAAACTCTACCGCTCGGTCCGGCGGTAGTCTCGGCAAGTCGTCCGGAAAGACATCCGGATACTCACGGACTATGGGTATATCCTCCGGACTCTTACCCACAACCTTATGGACCATTGGCAGCATAGCTTGAGGAAAAGTTAAGAGCAAACAATCTCGACCATGAACAGGAGAGTTCGGATATACGGCTCGAGATGCTATATCCAATACTGCCTTATGGAAGTTCATCCATTGCATGCCAATAATTGCATCTAACCCTTGCCCATCCAGGATGATTAATGAAGTAGGGTAAACCTTACTACCCAATCTCAATGGCATATCGGCAGCTTCTTCATTAGTAAGGATCTTACCCCCGTGTGTTGAGATGATATGTGTCCATGTCAACTTAGATGGTGTGATGCAATGCTTGAGTAATGTAGGACTTGTCGATGAAATTATGCGTAGCTCCCGAATCAAATAAAACCATAGCAGGATGTTCAGCGATAGAAAACATACCCGCTAAGATTTGTCCTCCTTCGGGTAGCTCCTCGGCCGTCGTAAAGTTGGCACGGCCCGTCTTCACTTGTGTATTCTTGGCTGGTGCCCTCTCGCTGGTTCCGTGGCTACCCTTGAGGTCCGGGTGCATATGGTGCCTTCTAAGGATATGGGCAACTGCGGTAATAGTGTCCTGAACGGCCACAATTAAAGCATGGCGGTCCATTCTCGCTGTGGTGCTTGACCCACCGGTCGGGGATTCTGGTAGTTACTGTTGCTGATAGGGCGGACGATACCGATTCGGCCGCTGTTGCTGAGGTTGCTTGAGGTGATTGATTCTACCGGTAGAAATTGGGACGAGAGGGAGTATGCTGATAGCACCGACCCGAGGGTGCGGTGTAAACCAGCCTCGTACTTGGATGGTCCCCCACTTCCTTGTCCCGTAGCCGGCCTCTTCTTATTCTTCTCCGTCTAATGCAAACGGATAGAGTCTTCCCGAGCAATAGCGTCACTCACAAAGTTAGTGAAGGCTGTCGGTCTTGCTCAACACCAAGCGAGACCGTAGCTTGGTACTCATTCCCTCCTTGAACAGGTTCTTCTTCTTGGCATCGGTGCCCACATGTTCGGGAGCATACCGAGCAAGGCGGTTAAATACCTTAGAGTAGGCGTGAACGGTCATATCCCCTTGCTTCGGTGAGAGGAACTCCTTTCTCTTCCGATTCATTAAGCCTTCCGGAATATGATGCTCTCTCGAAGGCTTTGGTGAACTCTGCCCATGAAATCCGATGTCCGGGAGGAAATATGGCTTTGTAGTTGGCCCACCAAGCTCCAGCAAATCCTTGCAACTCGCTGGGAAGCAAAGAGGGTCTTCTAATGATCTGTGCATGGAAACAGCTCGAGCTTCGATTCAATAGTACGCAGCCGGTTGTCGGCTTCCAAGGGCTCACCCGCATCCGAGAAGACCGGGGGCGAACCGATAAGAAGTCCGAGAAGGTCACCCTTTCCTCCGGTGCATTGCGGCCCTGGTGACGTTCTTGGGGAGCAGATGTTGCGGACCGGTTGCTCCAATAGTTCCCGCTGTTCCATGCGAGAATCCAGATCTTGCAGCGATGGCTCGTGCCAAGGTCGGAGGTGGTGGTGGTGTTCCCGCCCCGCGTTGAGAAGTCTCGGGCTCATCGCGTCTTCTTGTTCCAACCATTCTGTCCAAGAAAGTTTACGTTAGACATCTTCATTCCAACTTACTAATGGGAGGACAGGAATACGTAGATGAGGACTTCCAAGGAATCTTTATGCAACAAGCTATCTTTATTAAAGCAACCACCAAATCCAATAACACATTTTTCTACACTCGCATTACAACGGTTCCTATGATACACTCGGGCGTGGTTACATAACGCCCCTTATTTAACTAGCGCCCGATTTACATACTAGTTCTCTCACTCACTACTAGCTAGCACTCCACTATTCTTCGCGACGCCCGGATGTCACCTCCTGGCTTATGGAACTGCCTGTCTCGGATTCTCGCATCCTCTAATCGTGGAATCTCCGTGAAGTCTATGACCGAATCCACGTCCATTATCTCTTTAGGATCCTCCTCTTCTTCCTCGGATTCAGCCTCCATAGGGTTCTCCTGCGCTACTGGTGCATCTCCCGGAGGTTGTTGTCCTATTGTTTCATTCATTATGGCGTTGTGTGCTTGCGGTAGATCTTGCTCTAACCGAGTGATCAATGCATGAGCATTTGCTAGTTGCTGATCCTTAAATTGAATCTGCTGCTCCTCGTTTAGCAACTGCGCCTCCCTAATTGCTAACAACTCCTCCTTTTCCTGCAGCTGTCTCTCCGGCTCGACTACACGAACATCTTCCCTTGATCCTCTTACCTCACTCACACCCGTACGTGTGCTATCCATCTCTCGTGAAGAAGTAAGAGCATCGGATACAAGTAGAAACTACTCCCAATATTTCAACACATTTGTTTATTCTAGCAACTGCATATATATATATATATGGTACCACTACTTCCTTCCCATTGTTATTGTTGATACAACTCAAACCCACTTCGCGTACACTCGCCAACTGCCCAACCTCCGCTAGTACCCTATATACATCCGACCTACGTCGGCAAAATGTGGCTACCCTCCTACATTAGTGAAAACACAACACCACTAAGCCGACGGCGCGTGATCGCCGCCGTCCGACTCGACGTCCCAAGCCGGCGACGCGGGTGGTGGCTCATAGTCCATCCCGGAGACCTCCTCGTCGGGTGGACCCTGCTGCTGCTCCTACTGCTGCTGCTGCTGCTGCTGCATCTGCTGCTGCAAGCTGCTCGAACTCCTCGAACAGGTCGTCGTGGTCGTGGAGCGGTGCGTGGTGTGCCTCGGCCAGCCCGTTGTACTGCAGCTGTAGCTGACCCAGCTCGACCTCCCTCGCGACTAGGACCTCCACCAAGTGGTCCCGCTGTGCCGTCACCATATCTGCCCATAGCTCCTGGTGGTCCTCTGCGGCGCGGGTGGCGTCTCGCTCCTCGGTCCTCGTAGTCAGCTGCGCGTCAAAGGCGATAACCGCCTCACGGTACTCGTCACGCGCGCGGGTCACCTCGACTATCTGCTCCTCCAGCTCGGCGATCCTAGCGTGTGACCTCTGGATCTCCCGACGGTCCACTCGACAGCGGTGCTTCCAAGCACCCAACTGTCGCTCCCGACTCTGTGTCCTCGGCTCCAAGCCGTGAAGCTGCAACTCCAGCTCGGCGACACGTGCAGCTCGTGCCTCCTCCTCCTCCTGGGCGCGCTTCCTACCACGAGTGACCGGCATCTGCAGGGAACATGTTTAACAAGTTAAACACTTCTTCCCACGAGAAGAAAAACGAACGGACAACCTATAAAGTACTACGAGCTAGCTAAGTACATACCCAATATTTATTCGAGTGCAGAATTTAACATGATGCATGCTCAAAAACCGGCTATACGTACTACGAGTAAAGAAACTACGACGAATAGTTAGCACTTCCCCCGAACCCAACGTCGACCGGTTAGTAAAAATCTAACTATTCTATATCCTTATAGGCTCCGTACTCTCTCGTCGTCTATCGCATAAACGTGTTAAGTTTTGAAAATAGACTTGTAATGATGTGCTTGTTGCCTCCGAACTGCTCCGACACCAGCTGTGACATCCCCTTCGGGACTACCCGGGGATCCGAACGGAGGGACACTCGACGAAGCGAGTTACAACGAAACATCATCTCATACAAGCCGGAATATATACATCATGGTATAATACAACCAAGTTTTCAAAATACCAACATTCGTGCAGCGGAAAGATAACATTATTGAAGTGTCAACATCCTACGAGTATTCAGCGGAAGCTTATTCCGTTACAACTCAACGGACTTAAGACGAAGCAACGTGATGCACGGAGCCCTTCGTTCATCACGGTCCTCTCTCTTCAAGGTGTGGGGATACGTTCCCACCGAAGGGAACCTCCATCGGGACACCTGCTCCTCCTCGGGAAAACTGCCGTACAAGTCGTGATAACACGACTCATTCCCTGTAAGGTAACGAACAAACCTTGAGTATTCTAATACTCAGCAAGACCGACCCGTCAACATGGCACGCTAAGGCCGACGCCTAAAATGCAAAGGCTTTACGGCTGTGGGGTTTACTCCTTTGCGAAAAACAGCATTAAGGTGTGGGTCCTCACTTTAAATGTTTTAGCTCGGGTTATGTTCATTAGCCATGGTATTTGCAACCTAACTCTATCGAATCAAGTTTCCAACACAAGAGAAAATATATCTTCATCCTGCCCACTCTCATCTTCCTCATCTTCCATAAAAGTTACTACGATGTGACGAGCTAAACAAGCGGTACTCATTACTGCGAGGGACAGCGATTCGAATCGATTTATACCAGCTGGGAAAACCCGACTACACGACGTATACGCATCACACCGATCGTATACGACAACCTTTCCCGCTAGCACCTAACAGCAGACTAGCCATTTCCAACTCCCCGGAAGTATGACGACGCCACGACTTCCCTCGTGGGCGACCCATCTCCCTCCCGTGAGACTATCCTCTCACTAACGACCCGATAAAGAGAGTTGGCTACGCTACATCTCCGGGGCGATAGGGTACATCAGCTTGCTCGGGCCCATGATACCAGCATGTAGTGCGGTACGTTCAAACTTGTTCAACTAAGCCGACAACGGTACGGTCCTTGACCGACACGAGACGGGGCTACCACCTTGCAAGACCTCATCTCCGTCCTGCCCTTTCTCCTACGGGGCCCGTCCGGTCTCGGCTTCATTAAGACTCTCATCATCTTTACTATCAACCAAACTCTTAAAGCCTCCATGCTTTAAGTGCCCTAACTATCTACCGTTGTGACTATGAATTAAGCTTAGCCTCTATTGAGCTACCTGTACCGAGTATAAAGAGAACAAACGGAAACCTACCATAATGCATCTAGGGTGTCAATCAAACCCTAACACCTAATGCACAAGCATAACTATACTATGTGATAAAGTAAAATATTTAAAAACATAGGTAGGATGCACCGGAGCTTGCCTTGAGTTTGTTCGAAGTTAGTCTCCTCGGCGGTCGGGTCGACTTCGAGATCCCGGCTCTCGACTCGCCCTCGGGTGGAACCTCGATTACTTCGAACCTAGTCGACCAGACAATGCAACGCGATTCACAAACATGTATGCATGAATGCACATGATGAAAGTATGCAAGAGTGCATTAATGAAGTTCCATGGATAATAAGTAATGATTAATGCTTAATTACTTTAGTTAATTAACTAATTATAGGTAAGTATGTTCATTAAGCATTAATTAACAATTAATTATGCTGATTAAAAAAGGGTTTAGTTAAGATCATTATTAATTAATTTTGTTTTCCTTAATTGCTTGATTACGGTCACTAATTACTTAAGTTTAATAATTAATTACTCCGATTTATTAGGCAATAAGTAAATAATTACTTTAAGTGATTAAGAGTAATTAAATTGTGATCATATACATTACATAGCTAAAGTTTACTTTTTGGAAAAATAAATTTTATTATTAATTTCGTCTGCAGTATCTCCTTCGTTAAATAAAATTATTTTTCGTAATTAAACATTTCATTTACATAAAATAATAGCTTTTCTCTATTAAAGAAAGGGAATTAACTACAAATTATAAATAAATTTATTTAAAATAATTATATTATTTCACAATTGGATAGATTTCATTTTTCCGAGTCTAACAAAGTTGGTTTGGTATTTTTCTGAATTTTATTGAATTTTCTATGAATTTTGGGAATTTTAATTGAATCTGGAAATAATCAAATTCGAAAGAAAAAGTTAAAGAGCCTACGGGCCGAAAGTAGCCAGGCCCGAGCAACTCGGCCCGACCCGAAGGCTCGCGCACGGCCCACACGCCGGAACACCACGGCCATGGCCGCGGTGGCGGAGCGCGGCGGTGCCACGCCGGAATGGCGCGGGAGGGGTGGGGTGGCTAGGGGCTCGGCTCGGAAAACTCCGCGGACCACAAGCAACACAGCGGTGGTGCCCCCGGTGCGCAGGTCGCCAGGAAGTACGCCGGCGGCGAGCATCCGCTTGCGCGCGGCTCCGGCGAGCCCTAACGACCGATGTGTTGCACAAAACTTAGGGGAAAAAGGTTTGGGAGCTTCACGGGAACATGAGCAAGGACGGCACGGTGTGGGTTCATTTGGGAGATGGCCGGAGAGTGGTCTACACCGGCGAGGGGAACCGGCGGTGACCCGAGCTCGAAGCAAATGATAAAATCCGGCCGGACCCGAGAGGGAACACTCAGCTCATGTTGGCCGGAAGGTAAAGGACTTGGTTGCGCATGTAAGAGATCAAAGATCAAACGAAGAAGCTTGTGAGACAGAGAGAATTTTGGAGAGAGGCGGCAACATACCGACGGTGACCGTCGACGGAAAAATGGACGCGAGCTCCGGCTTCAAGGCGGCACGGCTTGCTTGAAGATCATGTGGAGGTGCGGCACGAACTCGCGGAGCTGCCGGTGGTAGCGGCTCGTCGGGAAACGACCGGAGGCGGCCGGACGATGAAGAGATTGGAGGGGCGAACGGTGGTGGGTGGCGCGAGTCGAGAGAAAAGAGAGGGAGAGGGACACCGCCGGTCCTTTTATCCCCATCCGACACCGGGGTGAGGTGGCGGAAGCAGCTGCGTGTCGACGGGAGCCGGAGGCGCGCGGCCAGCAGCTGGTGCATGGCGCCGGCCATCGGCGGTGAGGCGGTTCGGGAGTGAGAGAGGGAGAAGAAAGAGAGTGACGACCGGGGCCCGGGCCATTTTACAAAAAACCCCCGAGCTTTTGCCTAATTAAAAAGCAACCTTCCGAAGCTCCAAAAATTCCGCAAAAATTTAGGGGTGTAATTGAGAAGATTTTAGGCATATTTCCTATTAATTCCCAGTAGAAATTCCAAATCAATTTCGGATTAAAAATTCATGGTTAAATTAAATAAAGAGACTTTGTTTATTTTCTATAATTATTTTTACATGACAAAATATTTTCAGTAAATTTTTATAAAATCTTGATTTGTGATATTTGAACCCTAGAAAATGTTAAACTTGAATTTTTCCTCTCATTTCATCTCTTCTTATCATTTCCTTTATTCTTTGGTTAATTTGATATTTTATGCTTATGATTATTATCACATGCTTGATGAGCTCACAAATAAAATGTGATGACATGCTCATGAATGCCATGAAATGCATTGTATGACTCGTGGGTTGTTACAAAAACGAAACAACTACAACATGAGGTGAATCTTTTCATTAATGATTGTGAACATGGTTCTCTTAAGAATTGTGTACTACCTAATGGAGGTACATTACTTGTTCTCGGGATTGAAGCACAACTTTAGAGCATGGCGGCCACTTGACGACGCAAGAGAGCAAGTTGAAGTCGAAGGACTGAAGCACGGATTCTGTTCTCTAAATGTCGGATCAATTCTATATTATTCTGAAGGAGATCATCATATATTTTATATATGGATGGAAAGATTATGAAATCTACTTTCATATGCAACAAACGACACCTCCATCGGAGCTTTGTGGACGGAGTTATGCCCATTTTGGTTAAGAATGTTCTAGAACCATTTCATTTCGCATCATGTTCCTTTTGGTCGGTTTGGAGTGTCCGATCTGGACATTGTGTTTCTTTTCTTTCCTATACGACTTTTGCTTGCCTGTTTCGCCTCGAGTCCATCTAACTTCGGTTTAGCCCAACTAGGATGGCTGTTCCTAGTATAAATAACCCTTGTACACCTGGTGGAATCCCTAACCACGAATTGAACTCGAGAAAATAGAGAAAAGCCAAGTGCTCTTATCCTTAGGGTTGTGCCATTGCTCCCCCTTGAGGATTGGGAGTGTTTCTCTACCATTTGTTCTTGTTTTTCCTTGTGATTTGCAAGAGCATTGCCTCTACCTCGCGTGGTTCGGGTTAGGCATCGACCAAAGCGTGTGGTTGTGCGAAATCATTTGTCACGGTGGCTGTTTGAGTTGCTTGTTGGTGCCATCGGTTCATCGGGTTGCACGGGTCAAGTTTTCCCCTAGATCCTACTACGAGAAGATCGGGCAAGCCGCCGCATCATCGTCTTTGCTAGGCTTTGTAAATCTCTCCTTCGAGGAACCATGGGCGGGTCGATCTCGCCCTGTGCGGCGCATGCCTCCGAGCACCAAGAAGCCATGCGGTTCCTATCTGGGCCCAAGCATAGTGACAGAACAAGAGTTGTACCGATGGGCCGAGGATCCCGACTCCTTTTTTGTCCGCAAGCGCGCTCATGCGTCTCCCCGAGCGAGACAACTCCGGCGGTTTAGCCCGGTCGGCTGATCATCTTTGCCAAGCTCTTCGAAGGTGGCCTTCGGTTTCCCTGCTGGAGCTTCGTGGGTGAAGTTCTAGACCTCTTCGGGTAGAGATCCATCATATCACCCTTAACACTATGATCCGTCTATCTATCTTCGAATGGGCTTTCCGGATGGAAGGGGCGAAGACAAGTGTTGTAGCCTTCGCTGCCACTCACTAGGCTACCAAGTGTCCTATGACATGTGGCTAAGCTACATGTGTGTCACCCTGCGCCCTCTTGAAAACATGGAGCATCTTGTGCCTCCCAAGGCTATTACTTACCTTATGGGTATACAATCGTCAAAGGAATGTATAATTAGAAATATGCTTGGCGTATCAATGAAGATAAGACTGGTGGAGAGGGCCCCCGAGTGGTACCCGATCGGTATGAGATAGCAGAAGGTTCCATATACCGGTATGGAAATAAGGCGGATATAAAGACCGACGTAATATGACTTGATTGTCAAGTAAATTAGCAATTGTAGTCTGTTAGGACTACGAATCGATTAGGAAAGCTTAAAGATAGAGCTTCGAGTATGTAATCCATGTAATCGACTAGGACTCGCATGTAACCATAGCTCCCCGGATATATAAGACGGAGCGGGGAACCCCGAAGGCTCTCCGGACAACTCGCAATTAGCAATCTACTAAAGGCAATACATAACATACAGGACATAGGGTATTACTCTCAATTGAGAAGTCCGAACCTGTCTAAAATCTTGTGTTCCAATGTGTTTCGTGTGTTTAACCATCGAATTCCACGTTCGTGAGGGACCGGGTAGTTCTAGTGCCGAGTTTAAGACTCGACATTTGGCGCGCCGAGTAGGGGTCCCGGCGAGTTCATAGTGAGTTGGATGGCTTCTTCATTCGACGTTGATTTTGCACTCGGCTTCACGATCCGCTTTGAGTCTCTCGACTTTGAGGCTGATTCTGCCGAAAGGCTCCACTTGATGAATCCACTCGCAATCCGCCGCTGCTTTGAAGCGCGATCACCGAGATGAGATCAAAAAATCTTCCGTGAAACCTAGAGGGATTGACGCAGCTTCGGCGCGATGAATCGGACCGTCTACGTTTTTATCGGTCTAGCCCATCGAGGCCAAGATTATGACCGCCACCCGGTCGTGGCGATAAGCAGCTCTCTCGAGCCCGAAACGACTTCAAGAAGGGACATCAACCTCCTTCGAAGTATTTATGACAAAAACTATCCTTTAGCCATGCACGACGCCCGAGGATTGCGGCTGAAAGAGATAGAATGGCAAGAGAGGAAGCAGATCCTCGGCAACATGAAGTAGATGAGACGGATGGAGAAGACCCACCTCCACCACCCTCGTCGGCGGCTCCGACGAACAATGCTTGCGCGAACATTGTTGGTACTAGCCGAGCTGGAGGTGGGGCTCTCGCTGCGGCTTTGCTCGCTATAGGACCTCGCGCAGATCAAGTTGTGGATGCGGCGGACAATTCACCGAGTTCATAATAACCGCTGTGGATGTCGCAGCGGAAGAAATCATCGTTCCTCCAACAGGATGTCGAGTTAAACGGCGCTCGAGTCTTCACGCCGCCGGTTCATAATATCGTTGGCGTGAAGCAGATTCAGGAGACTATCCAAGAGGAAGTGTTCAATTCCACACCAGGATTACAACGCGTCTTGAGCTTAGTCGACGCGGCTGCTTTGCAAACCAACCAACTCGTGCGAGATAGAGGATAATCTTCTAGTCGGTCTCGGGCTTCTTTGGGTCTTCCAAACCCGGTGGTTGTTACACATAGACTTCTTCTTGTATTGAACCATTGAGAAACGCACTCTTCACATCCATTTGATATAGCTTGAAGCCATGATGTGTAGCATAGGCGAGCAATATACGAATTGACTCAAAGCTTGCTACCGATGCATATGACTCTTCGAAATCCAAGCCTTCAACTTGCAAGTAGCCTTGTGCGACAAGTCTTGCTTTGTTCCACACCACCACACCGTGTTCATATTGCTTGTTGCGAAGCACCCACTTGGTTCCCACAACTTTTTGCTTGGGCCTTTCCACCAAGGTCCACACCTTGTTTCTTTCAAAGTTGTTCAACTCTTCTTCCATGGCCACCATCCAATCCGAGTCTTGTAACGCTTGTTCCACCTTAAGAGGTTTCAAAGAGGAAACAAACGACTAATGATGACAAATGGTAGTGACTCGAGATCTAGTGGATACCTCTTTTTGAATATCACCAAGAATGTTATTAACGGGGTGATCCTTTTGTATGCTTTGGCGAACTCGGGATTGTTGGGGCCTAGGTGCATCTTCTTCTTCTTGTGGTTCATCTTGTTGATCATCACCCCCACCGCCTTGTTCTTAATCTTGGTTGTTGCCTTGATCTTGTTCATTTTGTGGATCTTGTGGAGGGTCTTGATCTTGACTTGAAGAAGATGGATCATCTTGCAACTGAGTTGGGTCTTGTGACCTTATTTCACCAATTGCCAAGTTCCTTATTGCTTCACAAGGGGCTTCATCACCTACATCACTTGGGTTAACTTGCTCTACTTGAGAGCCATTAGATTCATCAAATGTTACATCACATGTGATCTCAACAATGCCTGGTGGCTTTGTTGAAAACCCGGTATGCATACACATTTCATCCGTATCCAAGCAAGAAACTTTCATTGGTCTTTGGAGCAAACTTAGAAGACCTTGGCTTCTTGTTAAGAATAAAGCACTTGCTCCCAAAGACACGGAAGTACGACACATAAGGAATTTTACCGGTGAGAAGCTCATATGGTGTCTTTTTCAAGATCTTGTGAAGATACAACCGGTTGGTTGTATGGCAAGCGGTGTTGATGGCTTCGGCCCAAAATGCGTCGGGAGTCTTGTATTCATCAAGCATGGTTCTCGCCATTTCGATGAGTGTACGGTTCTTTTTTCGGCCACACCATTTTGTTGCGGTGTGTACGGTGCTTGAGAACTCATGCTTGATGCCTTCTTCATCTAGGTACTCCTCGACTTGTGTGTTCTTGATATCGGTGCCGTTGTCACTTCTAATTTTCTTGATCTTCACATCATATTCATTTTGTGCTCTTCTCAAGAAGCTCTTTAGAACACCTTGTGTCTCACTTTTATCCTTCAAAAAGAATACCCAAGTGAAACGGGAATAATCATCAACAATCACAAGGCCATACTTGTTACCACCAACGCTTATGTATGTGAACGGTCCGAAGAGCTCCATGTGAAGCATCTCCAATGGTCTTGTCATTGTCATCATCGTCTTGGATGGATGGTTGGCTCCAACTTTCTTTTCGGCTTGACATGCGCTACACACCTTGTCCTTCTCAAAAGCAACATCTTTGAGTCCAACGACGTGGCCACCCTTTAGAAGCTTGTGAAGATTTCTCGTCCCAACATGGGCTAGTCGGCGATGCCATAGCCAACCCAATGTGGTTTTTGCTATCAAGCAAGCACTTAGATTTGGACCCTCTTTGTTGGTAAAATCAACAAGATAGATCTTATCCTCCAAGTACCCTTTGAATGCAATTGAGGAATCTCCTTTTCTAAAGATGGCCACGCCCTCATCGGTAAAGAGACAACTAAAGCCCATTCAACATCAAGTTGTGATACGGACATCAAGTAGTACCCTAAACCTTTCACATGAAGCACATTACTAATTGAAAGGTCATGGGTGATTTGAATCCGACCACGATCCATTACCTTTCCTTGTCCATCATTTCCAATCGATATGCTCTCACTTGGTAGATTGTCTTTGTCAAGTGTGGAGAACATCTTCTTCTCCCCGGTCATATGATTTGAGCACCCGCTATCAAGCACCCATATTGAACCGCCCGAGGAGTATTCCTATAAAACAATTAAGCACAAGATTTAGGCACCAAACTTGCTTGGATCCCTTAACTTTGGAAACAACACTCTTGGGCACCCATACACAAGGGTTACACCTTGCGTAGTGTGGCCCAACAAATCTTGCAACTACTCTCCCATGAGCACCATGGGTTAACTCATATGTTGCATGATCATACACATAGAAGGATATGGATGAGCTCTTCTTATTGAGCTCTTGTGTTGTCTTTGTCTTCTTGATGTGCTTGACTTGAGCAACTTGTTTTGCTTGATAATGTTGTTGCTCTTGTTGTTGTACTTCTTCTTGGGCTGCTCCTCGAACCCAATGCCTTTGTTGCCATTGAACTTTCTTTCCTCACTAACAATTTTCTTAGCTAGCTCAACTTGTGCCGCTCTCTCATGATCCGTAACCTTGTTAGTGAGTTCCTTAATTGCCACCTTGTCGGTAGCAATGTTGTCAATGTCAACACCTTCACACCTTGCACATCCTTTGCTTGATGAAGCTTGTGTTGACTCGACCTTAATTTTCAAAGTCAATGTGCTAACCTTGAGAACTTCAATCTCTCCTTCCAACAACTTGTGATTCTTATCAAAAGAGTCACACTTTGCTTGGAGTGAGAGGTTGATGTCCTCAAGTTTAGCATTTGACTTGTTTACCTTTGTAAGGCATAAAGTCAACTCCTCATTCTTCTCTCTTTCTTGTTCAAGGAGAGCTTCTAACTCCTTGATCTCGTCAAGCTTCTTGATAAGCATGCTTTCTTGCTTATCCGCCATTTCTTCACTCTCCAACTTTTTCTTGCATTATCCCTAACATTTTTACCACATCTTGCAAGGAGGGGACTAGCTCCTCCTCATCGTCATTGTTAGAGGAATTGACAAGAGGTTTAGATTGCACCTTGCTTTCTTTGGCCATGAAGCACTTGGGGGCGTCGACCTCATCATCGGTGAGGTTGTTGAAGAGTGATGTTTTGGTCGGTGTGAGGCCATAGGCAAGGTTGGCAATGCCTCCTTCGTCATCTTCATCTTCTTCATCATCATCGGACACATATTGTTGACCAATATGTGCTTGTCCCTCGTATGACTTCTTGAAGTTCTTCTTTTAGATGAACTTCTCCTTCTTTTCTTCCTTCCCATTGAGTTGTTGCCACTCTCGGATCATGACAATGGTAGCACTTCCTTGATGACCTTCTAGCTTTGGCTTTGTCGAGCTCTTCTTGGTGAAGCCGTTGTTGATCATGAACTTGCCAAACTTCTTCACAAATAGGGCAAGCTCTTCATTGTCTTCTTCAATCTCAAGTTGATCAACTTCCATAATCTCTTTCTTTTTGGCCTTGAGTGCCACATCATTTTTGCTTATGCTCTCATCCCCTATGAGTACACTCACTCACTTTCCTTCATCATCGCGACTCTTGTGTGCAAGAATCCTTCAAATCACCTCATCCGTGGAAAATCTCTCACATCCTTCTTTTTTCAATGATGGTGCATAGTGTGGAGTTCCACACCCTTAGTGACATTAGAAGCTTGAGATTCACTTCTTCATCGGTCACATCATCTCCAAGTGACCTCCTTTCATTCACAATGTCCAAGAGCCTATCATGTGTTTGTTGAGGCTCTTCTCCTTTCTTCATGACGAAGAAGTTGAATTGATCCTTCAACACTTGCATCCTTGACTTCTTCACAACATCAACTCCCTCATGAACCGTAATAAGCTTGTCCCAAATAGCTTTGACATTCTCAAGCCGAGACACTCTAGAGTACTCCTTTGGACTCAAAGAGGAAAGCATAGCCGACACGGCTTGTGCATTGCGATGTATAAGCACATTATCCATAACGGTGGGTTTCTCCTTATCTTCCAACACAAAGCCTTTCTCCACAACTTCCCACACCGGTGGACCAATTGACAGCAAGTACATCTTCATCCTACGCTTGTACCAACTAAAGTCTCTTCCATCAAACCAAGGTAACCTTCCACTACCACCATCATTCACATTGGCCACATCATTACGGTTGAAGTTGTACCTTGTGTCCAACTTCGATCCACTTGTATTGTCCTTGGCCCAAGGGTTTAACTCCGGAGTGTTCGCGTTTGTGTCGCCTTTCTTGCTAGGATCATTGTCCAACTTACCATGTTTCCCCGACATATTTTCTTCTCAAGAGGTTAAGCTTTGAATGAGAAGACCTTCTCAAATACCAATTGAAAGTTGCCTAGAGGGGGGGGGTGAATAGGCAGTGTACGTAAAAACCTAAAAATTACAACACTCAAAACAAAAGGGTCAAATTGACTAGGACGAAACTTCCGTCACTTGACGGAACTTCCGTCGGGGTCGTGGTGAGAGCAACAAAGGAATGAGAAAGAAGGTGAATCTTTCAATTCCGCTTGAATGGAAACCTTCCTTGACCTCCTAGAAGTGTTGTACCTATAGAAATTCAATAGAAACACCACACACAAGTAGATCGGGGAATAAACGGCCAAAGGAGAAGGCAAACAAGCACACCACAAAAGCGCAACGAGAGACACGGAGATTTTTAACCGAAGTTCGGACCCCAAACAAAGAGGTTCCTACGTCTCCGTTGAGGAGCTCACAAAGAGTCGGGTCTCTCTAAACTCTAATCCTCCCCAAGTGGGCACAAAGGTCAAACTTGGTTTTCTTCTTCTTCTTTTGATTCATTTCCTTGCAGAGGCGAATCACAAACTTCCCTAGGCTCACCACAAGCTTGGGAGCTCTAGGGTGACACCTAGCCAATCTAGGAGAACGAATCTCTAAGAGTAACAAGTGAAAACGAGATTGCTCGCTAAGGGAAGATGTACTCTAGGTTGGGATGATGCTCTCGGGCTTGGATTCAAGATGGGGACTCTCCCAAATGGCCTTGGATCTCAAAGAGAGTGGAGAGAAGTGAGAGAGAGAGCTTGAGTGAGATTTGGGAGCTCAAAAAGCACCAGCACTTTTGCTCACGGGTTGGGGAAAGCCTTATAAAGTGGAGGCTTCAAAAGAGTCGTTGATAGGTCAAGTATGGGCTTGACGGAACTTCCGTTTGTGACGGAACTTCCGTCACCCCTAGGAGACGAAGGTGGAAAAACTCCGGGACGAAATTTCGGTTTGAGTTGGGACTTCCGTCCCAAACTCTCTGGAACCGACGAAACTTCCGTCCGCCATGACGGAACATCCGTCGGTTGAGAACGTGTGAAGCACAAATCCTAGGACAGAACTTCCGTTCGAGTTGGGACTTTCGTCCCAAACTCTCTAGAACCGATGGAACTTCTATCCCATGACGGAACTTCCATCCCGAGTGGATGGAGCTGAGATAGGTTGGATTTTTGGAATTGGATGATTGGAGATTTTGGTTTCCAAGCTGACTTGTGGTAGCTAGAGCAAATTCTTCCCGGCACGTAAGATCGTTTCACCACTCTTGATAGTTTGGCACACCTAAACTCAAAACGCTACAAATCTACTCTTGTGGTTCTTGCTTTTGAGTACTTGATCAACTTTTGAAT
Organism: Chloris gayana; assembly: GCA_031894775.1. Classification (NCBI taxonomy): domain Eukaryota; kingdom Viridiplantae; phylum Streptophyta; class Magnoliopsida; order Poales; family Poaceae; genus Chloris; species Chloris gayana. The sequence goes on from JAUNZO010002281.1 coordinate 49,371, forward strand.
GAGGGGTGTACTTTCTCACATTGTGGGTATTGTTCTTTTGATATCCTACACATATACATAAGAACACATTAGAAGTTTTAATTCTGTCATTTATCACCAAAACCCACTAGGGGGCCTAGTGGCATCTTCAATTTCCTTCATAAGTGGGTGGCTTCGACCTCGTAAATTTAGCCATCTTGGAGGGAGTATGTCGACGGTTTGCTATGTGCATTGCACTGGAACCGAGTCTGCAGGGATTCTCCTATGGTGCTTGGTGGTGGTGGTGGTGGTGGTGGGTTTTGTTCATTCCTCCGGTCGCTGGCTTCAATTCCGTTCCGACCATTGCTCTCGATGTGATGGCTGCGGCTGTCCATGTCGAGGCGGGGTGCTGATTACCTTTACGAGGAAAAAAAGGGGGGTTAGGTCTATGGCCTTAATGTTGTTTTAATGATCTGTGGTTAGTCACACGACTTCACTCAATCAAAGATTCAATGGAGAAGCAAACACACAAGCACCATGCATTTATTATATTACATAATGATACATGGCACATGACACATGATACAAGGTACATGACACAAGATACATCGTACATGACCCATGGTACATACTCACGACTCATGATACAACACATGATACATGGTACATAGAACATGATACATGATACAAGTACTTGGCACATAAGATGCTATTATATGACTCATGGTACACATGCCTAGTACTAAGTCTAACAACCTCTAAGAGTCCGTGGTCTACTCGTCGTTGACCATGATAGGGTCCTCCCGAGAGCCTAAGGTAGCAGCTGCGTCCTGGTAGGCCTTGCAGTCGGCACGGTCTCCACATCCAAACTCCGGTGCACGAGGGTCGTAGGGGCTAGAGTCTCCACTCGGGTAGCCTCCGTAGCCGTAGGGCTGAGTCGGGCTGAGCTCCAACCGGGTCTCTCTCACTCTTAGCAGCGGTGTGCAATGCGGAGCGTTGTCCTGGTGTGGTGCCGATGATCATGTGGCATCCGTTGCGTGGCTTGATCGGAGTGGGGGTGCCGGAGGTGACTTTCCGTCTCGCATCGGCGGGTAGTGGCCGAGTGAACCCCTGGCTCATCGTGGGCGCCCGGTGGGTCGTACCACGTGAAAGTCTCCCCACGGACACTAGTAGAGGTGCGTGGGCGGGGACCATTGGACGGTCCGTCCTCCCGGGGCTTCTTGCCCTTAGTCTTCTCTAGCATCATGAGTAGGAGCGAGATCCGATCATTCTTCTTCTTGAGCTCTGCCTCCAAGCTGGCTATCTTTTCTTCCTTGGCCTCGAACCTGGCAAGTGAGGTCCTCGTTCCAGGTAGCTAAGTCCTCGTTCTTGACTCGGTCTCACGAGCCATCTCTCTCCACGGAGGCAATGTGGATAAGACTCTCCTTGAGCTGGTCAAGTGCAATAAGATACCGAGTAGTAGCAGCTAGTGTGGGATCCGTCACCACACGGGTGGGTCTGTCAAGGGTCTAACACGGTGCTTCCACACGGGGTGATCTCTCGTTGTCCATTGGGAAGAACCGTATAGGTGTGTTTCCAGTAGCGTTGATTCCCTCGAGCACAATAGTGCAGCAGATACGTCTCGAGCTACCAACTAGATGGTGTCCTCGAACGCAGTCCCGGTCTAGGTCATCGTAACGCTGAAGGGCTCGTTCGGGGCTCCAAAAATGTTCCGAGCACGCACTTCCACCACGCATATTATGATTCCATCTTCGAGCGTAGGGCTGCTAGCGGTGCTCGTGGCTCCATGATCTCGCCGAGCATGTGGAGCACTTGGTGTAAGATCATTGGGAACCCGTCCACGGCGATGGCGAGTGGTGTAGTTCCATTCGGGCTCGTCTTCCATCTCGCGGGACGAGACAATTTCGTAGAAGTGAGAAATCTAGGTAAGAATGTTATAGAAGAATTTCAAATTTTATTATCGAGTAAGGGAATGGAGATATATATAATTGTGGGGAAGATATACGAGATAGTGTGGTACTATGGTGTGTAGTACGTCCTATGTCCTTAATCGCGTCCTATCGGTCGAGTATTGGCTCGATACCATCCGTGACGCCCCAATCCCGGGACTACACTCGTGCATACGTACCAATCCCTAGAACAGTAGTTGGTACACACATCGATGATACAAATCCAAGTACAACGACCTTTATTTATTCCTTAAAGGGATACAACTAGGGGATACATGGTCTGGATAACAAGCAAATAGGTGGATAGGCTAGCCTCACATAACGAAAAACACACTCGAAAGCTTCATAAACTCCACAGGCAACATCGAGCAAAGGACGCGACCTACTCCTCGTCTTCACAAGGATCTTCACCTTAATCCGAAGGATTTAAGCGGTTGGGCCGGGAGGCGAGAGGAGAGGATGGGCCGGGGAGGGGAATTAGTTTAGGGACGGCCCGACAAGGGTTTAATTCTCTTTTTATTTTCTATTCTTTCTTCCTTTCTCCATAAATCAAATAAAACTCAAAAGAGAATCCTACTAAATATGAATGAATTAATTTATGATAAAACAAAATAAGAGCAAGGCAAGTAAAATAAAAACAACCAAGTTTGCAAGCTTTAGTATTTTATTTTTAAAAATTCTATGTGTTATATCCTATAGATGTAATTTTTAAATTCCTAGTTATTTTTTGAATTTTTTTCCTTAATAAATGAAAATGATTTATTTTAGTGAGTTTTAATTTTGCTGAAAATCGGGGTGTTACGGGCAGCAAATTTCGGGGAGTAGTGTTTCATCCTCGCTCGTTCACCCGCACCGAGTAGAAATTCCGAGTGACCTCGCTTGCCTCGCACGCGAGGCGAGCTCGCCCCTCAAGGGGCTACAGTTTGGGGCCTAGCGTGGAGTCTACCTCGCGCAGAGCGCACGCTTTCACCTCGATGTTTTTCTCTCGTAGGATGGCCCCAAGCCCTTCATCCAATCCTTAAACGCTAACACAAGCGAATCCGTTGAATGCATAGGGAACCGTAGGAGGTGGAGGCGAGGAGACGACATGGAGCACTAAAATCGGTCCGGCTAAGTAGAGTGAGGCGAGCTTGGGGCCAAAGCCGTCAAGCTGGTCGGAGCGAAGCCCGAGCGGAGGCCGAAGATTGGGCGAAGCGTTCCCCGCGATGCTCGCAGCCTGGCGTCGGCCAAGCCAACTTTCACGCGCGACAAGGATATTGTCCGGAATGCCCTTGGCGATTACCGCCTCTCGGCTATTCCAAAGGCATTCGGCTAGGGGTAGGATGGTCTTGTAAAGTTATAGTTCTCCACGACTACAAAAGAAGTTCAAGAGTCACTTGTAAAGACACATGTAGTCCTGAGTTAATTTCTCTTATTCAAGGGTTGTTATCTCGTCACTGTTTCTTTATACCTCGCATATCTAGTTACACGTGTTTAGTGTGCTAAGCGAGCCCTTACCTCGCCACTTAGCATACCAACGGGAGCCGAGCGAGCATCGGTGGTGAGGAGGAAGGGCGGATCCATGCGATGCGGTCGATCGGTCGGGCGCGACATGGCATGGTCGATAGGCGAGGAGGAGATGCGAGGCACGAAACACTCGGTAGCGACGCATGGGGCACCTTGGAGAGTGATGAGGACATCACACCCTAGAATACAATCAAGAATTCTCCGTTGCACATACAGGGTTCAAGGATGAAAATTAGGGTGAAAATTAGAGCACGGCAATCGAACTTATGGGTGAGCTCGTTTCTAAAGATTTGTTTTTTATATTTGACAATATATTACTACCTAATGAGTTAAATATTTTTAGAAACCATTGAGATGATGATGATATGCTTGAGGAGGAGGTTGGAGGCGTCGCGGGCCAGCATGGGGCATCCATGTCAAGTTGGAGGCCCAAACATGGTCAACTTCGAGTCTGTTTCGGAGTCTAGAAATAGCCTGCACTAAAACGGACGCCCGATCGCATACGAAGTCCGTTTGGGACGTTCTTTATATGGACGATAAGAAACTTTGATAACCTTTCGATTGGCGGTGGTTTCATATCCAAATTCCTCCCGAGTCGTCGGGAATTGCCGAAATAAGAAGACGTCAAAAAGCTGTCCCGGTGTTGCACCATCTCCTTTTGGCCTTTGGGCCGTCTATTTTGTTGAGCCCACTTAGGGCAGCGTACAGGGGGAGAGGGGGGGATGGACGACCCTAGGGACCTCATAAGCAGCAGCCGCCCCTTCCTTAGAGTTTGTGTTTCGCTTAGATTATTCTGTCAAGAACAGTTTCACCGTTTTGTCGGTTTGTGCCCTAACTCGTGAGTTTAATCAAATATTTGCAATTTGGTTGCTTCTATCTTGTTCTTGCTTGTATTCTTCGATTCGCAAGCAAGGATTAGTCTTCTTGGCGAGGTCAATCGTGCTTGCACGGTTGATAACCAGAGGAGACATGGTGCTGTGATTGCGGGGTTCGGAACGTGTTGTTCGGAAGACGGATCGATTTGTGTCAAGCCTCTGCAAATCTTTGTTTATCGGAACCTTTCGGAAGATCGAGACACCTCATTCAAATCAATTTAGTCAGGCTGCTCACAGTACTCTACTCGTTGTGTGATGGATTCTTATGATTTTGATATATATGCTAAGTTTGTGTTGATGCTATATCCTACATGTTCTCCATCCGAGTATTATGAGTGGGAGGATGCTATGTTGGAATTTTATAGGATTGGTGAATTGCCATTAACCCAGTTGGTAAATTTATCAAAGAAAACCATCTCTTGTCATGTATATTTATGGTTGTGGAATTTGAAACAGAAGCATGATGAGAACTATTGTAGTTCTTGGGTAGAGTTGAAGGAAGTATTACAACCTAAATTTGACCCACCATTTGTTGAGGCTAAATGTTTTGCTAGCACCAAACAGTGTGCTGCTCCTATGGTGTCCGGTGGAATGGACATGTGTGCTGCTACTAATATGGATTCTATCCCTAAACAAAAGCTATCATCATTTGATAATGCTCCTGCTCCTTCTGGTATCGATGAAATTAAAGACCATGAAATTAAAGCTTCTACTGGGACAAAAGTATTACTGCCAAAAGGCGACTCTGGTTTGTTGCTTTAAAATTGTGTTCAAGAGAAAGATGTACCTAGTATTGCTGAAATATCATCAACATTAGAGCTGCAGATTGGTGGTCCTAATCCACCAGCAATGGAACAATCTGATGATACCTCAAATGGCTTATCTTTGATGTCTCTTGAAGTAACGAGTGATGGCACTATTGCTAGTTCAAAGGGGCACCATTTCAATATTTTCCAATCAGAGTGTAATGTTAAAGAAAAGGTATGCAAATTAACTATTGATGGTGGAAGTTTTACAAATATCATTAGCTCAGATTTAGTACATGTTTTATCTCTATCTACATGGAGGCTTCCTACGCCGCATTATGTACAATGGATGAACCGGAGTGGCTTATTGAAAATTACACATTGGACAAGAGTAAAATTTTCAGTTGGCACTTATATTGATACAGTGGAATGCGATGTGGCACCATAGAGTGCATGTCATTTGTTATTAGGGAGGCCATGGCAGTTTGATCTTGATGCAACCCATGGTGGTCGATCGAACTGTTATTCCTTTGTGCACGAGGGAGTGTCTCATGTATTGAAGCCAATGAAAGAAAGTGATATTAAAGCTGAGTTATTTGCTACTGTGAAAAAGAAGACACGGGCAGCAGAAATTATCTCAAAGCCGAGGATGGCTTTGCTTCAATGGGGAGAGAGTGATGAGACAATAAGACGTCCATTAGTAGCTTCCGATGTAGCTAAAAGTGTGTCTATACACACATCTAGTGCTTCTCAAAATTGTTGCACGGATATGGAAATTGCAACTAACATGGAAAAGGTATTTCCGATCCCTCCTACTGTACCAGCTACATTAGCTCATGTTTTTGAGGCTGTTCCAAATATTACTTCTCATAATTCTTCGGAAGATCCTGATATCATAGTTGATGAGCCCATGGTACCTGAGATATTTGCAGCTGGTATGTCTGAAAATCCAAATAATTATCAAATTAAAAAAAAAAAAAAAAAACTCGACCTGCCGGGGAAAGAAGCCACCTCGACGGCATTAAATAAGGAGAAGAGCCTTCTCACGTAGGCCGAGAAAACCCCGAACCTTCCCCCAACCATACATAGGGACTCAGCTGGCCTTGTGAGCTGTGGCGCGAGTCTTTACCTATGCTTTGATCGGGGAGAACGAGGGGATTTTTTTGCACTGTGCCGCGTGCGGGATCGGGGATCGAACCCCCGACCGGTTGGCTGCCGCTCGGGCGCCAGACCACTGGGCTACAAGCCCATCCGCTAATTATCAAATTAAGTTTGGTTCTTTTCCTATAGTTGCTTCAAACGACAGAAAATTGCTTGAAACTCTGTCAAAGCCGAGGACGGCTTTGATTCAAGGGGAGAGGATGATGAGGCCCTAGCTCATCAAATTAGTTATGCATGGAATTTTGCAAGTACCTGCAATAATTCCAGTATTGAAAATGGAGATTATAAGACAAGCTCTATTATGCAGTTTGGTACTTTATCTTCTAATGGAAAATGCCGCAAGAACGTGAACAAAATACTCTCGCTTGCCGGCTAAGTCACATGAGAATATGCAGAAGAAATCAACACAATTAATATATTAGTATTGGTAGCATGCAGGTTGGGATCGAAGAGGCTCCAGGTTTTTGATACCTATATGCATGATTCAGAACTGAAGGTATAAGCTACAAGAGGGATGATAATCATTTAGTAATGTAGTATTATGCAAGTGGCCGGATTATTTTAATATTTCCTACGGAGTCCTGTATTTGGTTCATTAGCTATCAATATTTCTGAAGCCAGGCTACCTGTGTGCGCCATCGTTTTGGGGTCGAGTCAGAGTCGGACTAGGTTGTGTTAGTCTGGTTACGTTTTCTTTTCGAGTCGGGCATGAGTCCTGGTGCCTGCGTGCACTTATACAAGGCGGTGCCTTGTAATCAGGGATTAGGTTTGATCGTGAGTTTAGTTGTCGCGAGTTTATCCTCAAGAGCTCACGCTGGCGCCGCCATCTAACTTGCTCTGGTAACGGCCATCGCTACTGATCCAATTGTGGATTAAGGAGACCGTGATTAGGTTGCTACAACTTGGGTGCGGTTCTTAGAAACTCTTGGAGTTCTGATCGTGGTTCATCGAGGCCGTGGGTGGAAGGAAATCTATCTAGGGTTCTATTACAATCTTATTTGTAAGCGGATCCTCTCAATTATCTTGCTACTGTTTGTGTTTATTAATCTAGGAAATAAATTTATCTGCCGTGTGATATTGCTATCTGAGTTGGAACCGGTGATTGTCGTGTCAATTGCTATTGAGATGTTGCTATTATGACTGCCACGAAACTCATGTTTAATTGAGCTGCTGCACCGTGTCTTGCTAGCTAATCAAATTAAGGTTTGATCTGCTGTGCGACTTCATCTCTTGCTACTACCCGAACCGGAGATTAATTTAGTTTGTTTGCTGAAAAGTACCGTGAACAATTGGGATAAAATCTTAGACACCAAGCTGTGTCTTCATCAGAGAGCTGAACCGATGGCGGTGGCGGCTGATCGCGGCGCGATGGAGGGAGTGCAGGTGGGCGTGCGTGGGCACCAGCCGCTGCCGGTCGAGGGGAGATGTAGGCCGGCGACTCGACGTGGGGAAGAAGGGGCTGGGATAGGGACTGCGTCCGACGGTTGTGCACGGCCGCCATTATAAAACTCGAAGACCCCCGACTTCCCGTCAACGCCTATAGAGACTGCCTGGTTTGCGACGGCAATGGCGAGCATTGCCTCGTCTCCGCTGGAGACGTCCTCGTATCTGATGATGGTGACGGCCGACTGGAACGACTGGCACACACTACTACAATATCATCCAAAGATAGCACCTAAGAATTTCCAGTAATAACGGGCATTAGAGTTCCCGTTATTACAATGCGACGAACATGACGTCACTAGGGACGGCGCACTGTGACGTCATGCTCCGCGCCGTTATTACAGTGGAGGGGCGCCTAGTAATAACGGCCGAATATGACATCACCGGTGACCGTTATTACAGGGTCTCACTATAATAACGGTCAATCCCGATGTCACTGCCGACCGTTATTTCAGTGAGACACTGTAATATTGGTCGATGAATGACATCATCCTTGTCGTTATTACAGAGCACACTGTAATAACATCGCTGCAGATGACATCACCAATCACGTTATTACAGATGTCGCGTACATAAAACATTGTCTCCTTCTTCCTTCCGACACTTTGTCCGTAGGGGCGCGGTTCTCGGGGTGTTTGTCCATACGGTGGCCGAAAAAATCAAAAAACAAGGGGGGGGGAGGTTTTGAGTCTGTTTTTTTCAAGAAATTTGTTCAAGGAGGTAAATCCATATCAATCCATGCATTTTTTTTTCATGTTTAGATGTGGTTTTCCCCCATATTTTGGTAGCTGGTTTGGAGCTCTTTTTTACCAAAATATTGCACAATAAAAGTTGAAAATTATCATATATCTTCTATATCCAACTTATATTTGTCATCTTCTTTAGTCTCATGGTTTTCTTATGTACTTTACATATTGACATTTTGAAGATCTAGTTTTGGATCTAGACCATGTATATGATAGGAGAGAGAGAGGTTGAGGCTGAGGGTGTGGAAAATTAATAAATTGAAAATTGTGATTTTTTACCTATAATATAATATTTATTTGGTTACGTTGTAGTTGATTTTTTGCTTATATATCTAAATTGATATATGTAACTAGATTATTGTTATTTATTTTTTCGGTATAATTTCACTATTCGGAGATTTACACTTTGCGGAGGTTGAACAACTTTACCCACGGGTCGGTAATTCCATCACTATTCGAGTGATCGAAACCTCCATTATTCTAGCACAATTCCTTAGGTGTGAGGCCAAGGGATCACCGCAAGGTCTTTCTAAGGACTTTCCAGCTTGCGAACGCCCATGCTAAGGTTTCACCGCCGTAAAAGTGACGCATCACCCGGAGGCCCCCTCTTGCACCGTGGCTTAAAGTACTCGCCTTTCCTCGCTTCGAATCGAAGCTCCACTTCCTTCATCCTTCCTCGACGCCTGCAGAATCGAGAAGCTACCTTGGTACGAAACCTTACCTACCCATTATCAGCCCTATGCTTTGTGCGGAAATCCTAGGTTGCCGCTCCAAGAACCGGTCCTTATAATCCCAAACAGGTACTACCGCAAACCAACGAGTACTACAACTAGTACCTGTGCATACCCGCACCATCATCCACATAATCCTATCGGGATCACCTAAGTTCCATGTTGCTAAAAAGCATTCTCGATTCATGATCACTATGTTCGAGTGGATAATTAATCAAGATTAGCATTTAGTTCGGTTTCAACCCCATTATAAGCAACTAGCAATGACGTACCCATACTAACATACTACACCAAAACCAAGGCGAGAAGGTAAAGGTATGGAATACGGTATGAGACAAATAAGATTCAAATTAAACCGCAATGCATGAAAGGTAAATTCGAGAAAGTGAGAATGTAGGCACAATGTGCATCAAGGACACTTGCCTGTCTCCTCTTGCTTGCTGCTGCTCAAACTCTAGGTCTTGGAGATTCTCGTACTCTTCCTCGTCTATTAACGTCACACCGGAAAAGGACACATACAATGCAATAAGGAAACAGTACACCAAACAGTACCTACTATCTAAGAAAATAGTACCATTAATTAGTACTCGTCACTACGAACTCGTGAGCGCAAGAATCACCTAAATCGGAGTTAGGGGTCGAAAGTTATGAATGTTTTAAATTACGGGGTTTAAATTGTAAAATAGAAGCTCAAAGGACCTATTTGTAATTTCTAAAAAGTACAGGGACCTCATTGTAATTATGGAAAAGTTCAGGGTCTAAATGAAAATGTACAGTACTAAAATGTAATTTATGAAAACCCAGGGGTGTTTATGTAAAATTACGGGACCTCAACGTAAATATAAAAGTACTCGGGGGCTAAAGTGTAAAATTTACATTGCTTTGCGCTCTAGCAGGATTAAAACATAAATTTAATTAAACCTGGGGTTCTTTATTGATTATTTAAAACAGTAGGGGTCTATTTGTAAAACCGCAAAATACCGGTTCGATTTTCTAATCTGGACCGTAGATCTAAGATCCAACGGCCTAGAACAAACCGATCCGTCGACGGTGAGGTTGGGTCGTCGCGACGGCGACGCCATTAGAGAGCTCGCCGGAGTTGCCCAATCGGGCGCTCCGGTGCCCTATTTTCAACACGGAAAGGCCCTACGCGTAGCGGTGGAGATGGTGAGCTCACCGAGCAGCGATGTGCGACGACGGGAAGCTACGGCGGCTGCCGGCGACGGTGATCTGCGAGCGGTGGGGTTCGGCTTCGTCTCAAGGGCGGCTCGGACGACTAGGGTGCGTCGGGCTTCACGGGCGGCGGCGGCGGGTCGTCGTGAAGACCGGCACGGGGTCGTCGGCGTCCGGGCGTCTCCAATCGGCGGTGCGTTGACGACGGGCCGGGCGACGGTGATGTGAGGCTGCGGCGCGAGCTAGGGCTTACGGAAACCAGCGGGTTTTTGGGGAAAATCGAAGCATGATCCGAGTCCGTGGCGTGCATGCCGAGGTTCTCCGGCTCGAACGCAATTCGACTCCGGTTAGGATTGGGGATGGGCTTGCGTTTGGGCATGGGCGGGCTGCGGGGCTAGGCTACGGGCTGCAGTCGAGCGAGCCAAAATTTTACTAGGGCTGCGCGAGAGAGAGAGAGAGAGAGAGAGAAAGAGAGAGGGAAAGAGATGGGTTGAGGAAATCGGCCCAAATGGCTCGGGTGGGTTTGGTTTCTTCTTTTCCTTTTTCTATGTTTTCTTGGTTTCCTTTATTTCTAATTTATTACTTAATGAAAATCTAAGCGATTTTATAAATCAATTTTCACCCAATAAAAATCTAATGCAAACTATCAAGCATGAATGCAACATACAATTATTTCATAAATAAATAAATAAATAATTTTACTAGGAAATAATTACCTAACCTAGGAAAACTACTAGCATCCTGATAAAATAAAATGAAATTTTATTTTATTGAGAAATTTTGAAAATTGGGGTGTTACAAACCTACCCCCTTAAGATGAATCTCGCCCTCGAGATTTGGTTAGATCAGGAAAAAGATTAGGGAACTCTTTCTTCGGATCATCCTCATTCTCCCTTGTAGCTTCCTCCTCTCGTGTGATTGCTCCACTAGACCTTGCACATACGGTACTTCTTATTCCTCGTGGCCTTCTCAAGGGTATCCAAAATTTTCACTAGGTACTCTCGATAAGTGAGGTCCTCTCCTACTGTCGGATCCTCCATATGCAACTATTCCTCTAGCACTCGTAGACATTTCCTCAGCTGGGATACATGGAAAACATCATACATATCCGACATGTGCGGGGGTAGCTTCAATTGATATGCTACCTCACCCATTTGTGCAATGATCTTGAAAGGTCCAATGTATCTAGGAGCTAACTTGCCTCCGACCTTGAAGCGACGTAAACCTCTCATAGGAGATACCGAAGATGCAACTAGGCCCCCTAGTGGGTTTTGGTGATAAATGACAAAGAATTAAAAACTCTAATGTGTTATTGAGTGTACGTGCAGGATATCAAATGAAACATACCCACAAATATGAGAAAGTACGCCCCTCATTCGAAAGTGACCAAAGTACTCAAAAGCAAGAGCCTCAAGTATAGATTTGTATCTTTTTGAGTATAGGTGTGCCAAACTATTAAGAGGGGTGAAACGATCTTACATGCAGGGAAGAATGTGCTCTAGCTACCCTCAAACAACTTGGAACCAAAACATCAAAATCCAAAGATCAAAAAGCCAACCTATTTCCACCTTTCACCACCTAGGACGGAAGTTCCGTCCTCGGACGGAAGTTCCGTCGGTTCCGAAAAGTTTGGCACGAAGTGCAAGACCGGACGGAAGTTCCGTCCCGAGGTTTCTCCAGTTCAAAACTCCAAGCGATGGAAGTTCCGTCGGGGCGACGGAAGTTCCGTCAATTCCAGAGAGTTTGGGACGGAAGTCCCATCTCGGACGGAAGTTCCGTCCGAGCTTCTTTCGCCTTTGATTCCATGAGGTGACGGAAGTTCCGTCACCAACGAAAGTTCCATCAAGGCCAATAATTGACATAGCAATGGCTCTTTGAGAGCCCATACTATATATAGCTTTGACCTACCCCGTGAGCAAAGTTGTCTGGTACTTTTTGAACTCACAAATCTTGCTCAAGCTCTCTCTCTCTCTCACTCCCTTCCATTCACTTTGAGATCCAAGGCCGTTTGAGAGAGCTCCCATCTTGATTCCAAGCTTGATAGCATCATCCCAACCTAGAGCACATCTTTCCTTAGCAACTAATCTCGTTTTCACTTGTTACTCTTCGAGATTCGTTCTCCTAGATTGGCTAGGTGTCACCCTAGAGCTCCCAAGCTTGTGGTGAGCCTTGGGAAGTTTGTGAAGGTTGTGATTCGCCTCCGCAAGGAAAAGAATCGAAGGAAGAAGAAGAAAACCAAATTTGACCTTTGTGGATTAGGGTTGAAAGAAACCCGACTCTTTATGAGCTCCTCAACGGAGACGTAGGAACCTCTTTGTGAGGGGTCCAAACTTCGATGAAAAATCCTCGTGCCTCTCTTCTTCGTTTTTTTGTTGTGTGTTTGTTTGTTCTCCTTCCGGGTGCGTTATCACCCGATCTACTTGTGTGTTGTGTGTCTATTGAATTCCTGCAGGTACAACACTCTAAGGCAAGAAGGAAGGTGTCCATTCAAGTGGAATCGTGAGATTCCCTCTCTTGTGTCAATCCCTAGCCTTTCCTCATCCCACTCCGACGGAACTTCCATCGGTGGCGAATTTAACCGTGATGTTTTAAGTGTTGTGATTTTCGGGGTTTTATTTAAATTTCCTATTCACCCCCCCCTCTAGGCAACTTTCGGATTCCTTGAGGTATACAAAGTCACCAACCTCAAAATTCAAACCTCTTCTCCTATTATCTCGCGCAACTCTTCTATCTAGACTGAGCAAGCTTTAAATTCTCCCTTATGATGTGAACTTGTCTCTCAGCCTCTTGAAGAATTCTCTCCTACTTAATCCCAAAACAAAGGTGTTCTATACTTGCGGCCATATAGGAACTCAAAGGTGCCATCTTGATACTCTCTTGGTAGCTATTATTGTAGGATAACTCTGCGTAAGGAGCTTATCCCAACTCTTACTCGTATTGGAGTCCACATGATCTCAACATGTCCTCCAAAATCTGATTCACCCTCTCGATCTGTCCGTCCGTCTAGGATGATAGGCTGAACTAAAATTCAACTTTGTATCCAATGACTTATGTAACTTCTCCCGAAACCTTGAGGTGAACTGCGTACCTCTATCCGACACAATGTTCTTTGGAACACCATGCGGACACACTATCCTCGCTATGTACAGCTCTGCAAGTCTTTGCCTAGTGTAGGTGGTCTTAACGAGGGATAAAATGTGCAATTTTGGTCGGTCGATCCACAATAAACCGTATAGAGTCATAACCTCCCTAAGTCCGAGGTAAACCCACTATGAAATCCATTACAATCTCTTCCCAATTCCATTCGGGTATTTTCGGTGGTTGTCGGAGTCCAGCTGGTCTTTGTCGCTCTCGCTTTGACTCTCCGGCATGTATCACACGAAGCAACATACTCGCTACTCGCTCTCTTCATTCCGGACCACCAATAGCGAGTTTTCGGATCATGATACATCTTCGTGCCTCCTAGATGCATAGAGTATGCTAAATTATGAGCCTCTCGGAATATCAATTCTTTAATTTCCTTAACATCCGACACACGAATACGTTGCCTGTACCAAAGTGTCCCTTGATCATCAACGGTGAAACCCGGGGCATTGTCCTCCGGAACCGTAACTTAATCTCTTGAATGGCAGCATCCTCAAGCTGCCCTTTCCGCATATAACTCTCTAGTGTAGACTCCACTTCCACCGTGACAACTTCCATGTTAGTCACCCAACCAAGGTTAAGCTTCTCAAACTCTTCACAAATCTCTCGCGGTATCTCTCTCGTAGCCAACGTGTTCAAATGAGATTTCCTACTCAGTGCATCGACAACCACATTAGCCTTGCCTGGATGATAGTTGATTCCCAAATCATAATCCTTGATGAGTTCCAACCATCGACTTTGCCTCGGATTCAAATCCGGTCGAGTGAAGAAGTATTTCATGCTCTTGTGATCTGATTAGATCTTACCTTTTCCTAATGAGACAGTGTCTCCAAATCTTGAGAGCGTGGACCACCGCTAACGGTTCCAAGTCATGTGCGGGGTACTTCTCTTCGAGGCTTCCTCAACTCGCCTAGATGCATATGCTGCTACACGACCTTCTTGCATGAGCACACATCCTATGCCTTGTCCACATGCATCACAATAGACAGAAAAAGGCTTCTCCATATCGGGCATGGTCGGAACAGGTGCTGCGGTAAGCCTCTTCTTCAACTCCTGGAAACTAGCTTCTTATCGAGATGTCCACTCGAAAGTCTTTCCTTTCTCCAACAATTCTTTCATAGGCTTTGCTATCTTGGAAAACCCTTCAATGAACCGTCTATAGTACCCTGCCAAACCAAGGAAACTTCGATCTCCGAGACATTTTGCGGTGACTTCCAACTCAACACATCATCAACCTTATAAAGACAACCACAAACTTATCCGAGATATTCCTTAAAGACCTTGTTCATCGGATACATAAAGTAGGCTAGAGCATTGGTCAAACCAAAGGACATGACGGTATACTCAAATAATCCATACCGAGTGATGAAGGTTGTCTTGGGGATGTCGGAGACTCGAACCTTTAATTGGTGATACCTAGAACGAAGATCAATCTTAGAGAATACACATGCTCCCTTCAGCTGATCGAACAAGTCATCAATCCGTGGTAGAGGGTACCTATTCTTGATTGTCACCTCATTGAGTGCACGATAATCCCAAACATTCGCTGATTGTGACATCCCCTTCGGGACACCCAGGAATCGGTACGAGAGGGACACTCGGCGAAGCGAGTTACAACGAAACATCATGTCATACGAGCGAGAATATATACATCATGGTATAATACAACCAGGTTTTCAAAATACAAACATTCGTGCAGCGGAAATATAACATTATTGAAGTTTAACAACCTACGAGTATTCAGCGGAAGCTTGTACTATTATACAATCCAAAAGACTTTAAACGATCAACATGACGTATCGAGCCCTTAGTACATCACGGTTCTCCCTCTTCACGATGTAGGGATACGGTCCCATCGAAGGGAACGTCCCTCCGGACATTGCTCCTCTTCCGAGAAGCTGCCATACAAGTCGTGGTAATACGACTCGTTCCCTGAAAGGTAACGAACAAACCCCGAGTATTCTAATACTCAGCAAGACCGACGCCTAGTATGCAAAGGCTTTTTGGCTGTGGGGTTTACTCCTTTGCGAAAACAACATTACTTGGGTGGGTCCCTACTTTCAATATTTTAGCTCACTGTAAGTTCATTAACCTTGGTGTTTGCAACCTATCACTATTGCAATCAAGTTTTCAAATAAGATAAAATAGATCATTAATTCTTCCATCTCTCATCTTCATCTTCCATAAATTTTACTACGATGTGACGAGCTAAACAAGCGGTACTCATTATCTGCGAGCGACAGCGGTTCGAATCGATTTTATACCAGCTGGCAAAACCCGACTACACGACGTATATGCATCACACCGATCGTATACGACAACCTTTCCCGCTAGCACCTGACAGAAGACTAGCCATTTCCAACTCACCCGGAAGTATGGCGACTCCACAACTTCCTTCGTGGCCGACCCATCTCCCTCCCGTGAGACTATCCTCTCACTAACGACCCGATAAAAGAAAGTCGGCTACGCTACATCTCTCGGGGTGATAGGGTACAACAGCTTGCTGGGCCCATGATACCAGCATGTAGTACGGTACGTTCAAACTTGTTCAACTAAGCCGACAACGGTACGGTCCTTGACCGACACGGACGGGGCTACCACATTGCAAGACCTCATCTCTGTCTTGCCCTTTCTCCTACGGGGCCCGTCCGGTCTCAACTTCATTAACACTCTCATCATCTTAGTGTCAACACAAAACCCTTAAAGCCTCCATGCTTTAAGATTCCCTAAAACATCTACCGTTGCGACTATGAATTAAGCTTAGCTTCTATTGAGCTACACTGTACCAAGTATAATATAAACATACGGAAACCTACCATAATGCAACTAGGTATCAAACATTCCGTAACACCTAATGCACAAACATAACCGTACTATGTGATAAAGTAAAATATTTAAAAACATAGGTAGGATGCACCGGGCTTGCCTTGATACGGTTCGGAGTTAGCTTCCTCGGCGCGTGGGTCGACCTCGAGATTCCGTCTCTCGACTCGACCTCGGTGGAACCTCGATCACCTCGGAACCTAGGTCGAGCAACAATACGTTGCGAACCACAATCATGTATGCATGAATGCTCATGATAAAATTATGCAAGGGTTTCCTTAATTAAGTCCAATAATTAATAATTAATAATTAATGCTTCATCACCTTGGTTAATTAATAAATTATGAATAAGCACGTTCATTAAGCAATAATTAATAATTAATTATGTTGATTAATAAATGCTTAATCAAGGTCATTAAGTATTAATTAGTCATGTTCCTTAATTAATTAATTAAGTTCACTAATTACTTAGGTTTAATAATTAATAAATTATTCTTGTTTATTAAGCAATAAACAAATCCTTACTTTAGGTGACATGCGATAAAAGGTTGATAAATTTTTGGAATCACATAAACTAATAAAGTTTAAGTTTAATTTTTGGAAAATAATTTTCATAATTAATTTCGTCTGCAGTATCTCCTTCATCTAATTAAATTATTTTTCTTCATTAAACATTTTATTAACATAAAATAATAGCTTTTCTTTAAACAAAGAAAGTGATTAAATACTATTTATAAAATAAATTTACTAAAAATAAATATTTTATTTCACAAATAAATAGATCTTATGTTTCGAGTCTAACAAGCTTGGTTTGGCATTTTTCTGATTTTTAATGAATTTTCTACGAATTTTTGAAATTTGAAATGAACTCGTGCCACATATCGGGCCACGGGGTAGGCCACACCGGATCCGCTCGTGGCCACACGTGATCCGGCGCGTGTGGCCCGCGGTGTGGTGCCACCGCGGCGCACGAGAGACGGTGGCGCGGCCGCCGGACTTGGCCGCCGGTGCCACGAAGCTCGTCGCGGTAGCTCCTACCTACTCTACACAACGCGGCGAACTCAACCGTGGTACCCACACGGCATGAGCTCCCTCCGAAGCATGCCGGCGGCGAGGACCAGGTGCGGCGGAGCCTCCGGCATGGTGCGAGAGATCGCTAGGGAGCCTAAAAATTAGGGAAAAGCTGGACTACAAGCTCCTACGGAGCATGAGCAAGCTCGACATGGAGGTCTAGGAGCTTGAGCACGGCTGGAAGGTGGTGCTCATCGTGAGTGGCGGGGACGGCGGCGACCGGACGTGAAGAAGATGGCGATTTGCGCGGTGACCTGCGAATGAAAACCGATGAGGAGTTGCTCACACGAAAGAGTAGCTAGTTGCGCATCAACCGAGAGAAGAATGAGCGAAAGCGGCTCACCAAAGCTCGTCAATTTGGAGATGCGGTGGTGACACCCCGACGGTGAGCTCCTTGCGAAAATGAGGAAATGCTCGGGTTCCGGGGGTTGGAGGACGAGCGGCTCTGCGAGGAGTAACCGCGGGCTCCGGCGAAGCCGATGGTGGGGTGGTGCTGGGATGGAGGAACCCCGGTGTCGGTGTTCGAACCACCGGCTGTAGAATTTGTCCCGGGATTGCGCGTTTTAGGCCGGATGGTGCACAAGGGAAGACACGAAGGGTTTAGGCTGGTTCGGGAAAGCTCCCTACGTCTAGCGGGGGGGCTCACGGCGTCGTGTTCCTTGCGCCAAGATGAAAACGCGAATATAGAAGTGATGGGAGAGGAGCGTGCTCCAAGTCCCATGCGAGAATGTGCGTGTGTTGAAGATTGCGGTTTCGTGTGATCGTGTGTGCGTGTTGAAGAGTTTCACCCCTTTATAGTCATAGGGGTGGGACCCGTGTTACAAGAGAGAGAGAGAAAGAAGAGAGGGATGGTCGAGCTTCGGCGTTATCCAATCGGCCTCCACGTCGTACGTTCCATCGGGGTTGGCTGGGCGGTCGCGTCGTTCTCGTAGCGACGAGCATCGGGGTGGAGTGTTCCACAATCGGGGGAGCCGCGGGCGGTGCTGTTCGCAGAGTGGTTGGATTTGGACGTGCCATGCCCGTCCTTCTCTCGTCGAGCGTGATGACGCTTCGGATACGGCCGAGACGCGGGAGTGGTTGTCATTCCGAGTCGAGCTCGCAGGGGAAGGTCGTGCGAGGCGGGCGTAACTCGAGCTCGACCGTGTGCTACACCCGTTCGACGGGCGTGACGGGGAATCGTACGTCCGTACATTGACGGGCAGCGGCTCCTCCCGGAGCCCGCGGTCCACGCCAACTCCTGCCATTCAACGAGAACGGGACGTCCCATCGGCGTGCCCCGACGGGAACATGTGGCAGCAAGGGGATGGGCTCGGACCTCCCTCCAATGATTCCCGAGCCGCGGCCACGTGGGCGCCGGGCGGCTGGAATTAAATGTGGTTGGTGGTCGAGTCATGAGGTCGAGCGCGAGGGATGCCAAGGTCGTGCGGGATGGAGCCCTTCGACCAAGACGCCCGGGTCGTGCGGGACGGAACCCCTCGACCAAGACGTTAAGGTCGTGTGAGGCGGACATCTTTGAGTAAGTCTCCGGGGTCGTTTCCTGGTCGGTCCACACGGGCGTGGGCCAGCCCCGGTGATGACGTGGTCGCGCTAACCCTCTATTAGGTGGGTCCGGACGCTGCCACGTGACGGCGTTAATCTTTTCCCCGACGAAGCCCACGAGCTCCCGGATGAGTCAAGGACTCGTCCGGGGATCTTTACGAGAGGTAGGGGTCATCTTCACGTGTTCCTCGTGGGGAGCGTTTTCTCCACCGGGTGCGCGCGAGTGCGTCCGGTGGACGGTAGCCCCCGAGCCGAGGGGTAAGTCACGGACTTATGTCGTGGGCGAGACGCTTTATCGTGATGCGGTCCCGTCGTCGGACCTCGTGTTCGCGATGCCGGTCCCCGAGCCTTCCGTGCGTTGCGAACGACCGGTCGAGGGATGTTTCGTCTTGGTCGTTTTCCCCATCCGCGTCACGTTCGTGCGACGGAGGGTAGAGCAGATCCACGATTTGCCCGGAAGGACCGTGGCGAGACTACATCACGGTGACCACCCCTTCGTCGAACCAGGGGTGGCACCCGAAATGGTTCTACCTTCGGCAGGACCCGGGGCATCCGTTCCGGCCTTCGAGGGTTGGGTCTTCGAGGAAGCCCGGAGGAGTGGAAGTGGGGCTGCCCTCGTGCTAGCCGGCGGAAGGTCGACATGGCCATCGAGGCGATCCGGTTCCTGGCCTAGTCCAACGTCGACGCGACGGTGGTGGTGGGCTCCTTCCACAAGCTCAGGTTCGCGCCGCCGATGCGGCGCTGATGCTAATGCACCGGGTGTCGGGTAACGACCGCGTCGTCCCCGACACCGTGATGGTGGTGCAGGAGCTCGAAGATGGCACCGTCGCCTTGCGCGTTCGGAGCGCGCTGGGGACTGCCGCGCGTGCTTGGCTCTGTCCGGGGCGCCTTCCATGAAGCCGCATCCGGACGCCCCGGACGTGGTAAGTTAATTCGATCTTCGTCGTCCCGAAGTTTTATTCGAGTTTTTGTCTTTAGTTTGCTTGCCGACCCACCCTCTTTGTCCCTCGGTCTGCTCGGGTCCCGCTTAGTCGGCGCACCGGGCTTCGCCTTCCCGAGGAGCCGCTCGGCGCGAAGGTGCAGGCCGAGAGGAAGGCCGCGAGGGACACGGCCGTGAGGCTTCAGCTGGCGAAGACGGCGCGACACGTCGAGCGCCGGAGGAAGAGGGAGGCGTATCGGGCCGCGGGGCCGAACCCCGACACGACATCCACCGCTTCGACCCCCGAGCCGACGGACTCCGAGGATGACGGCGGAGCCGGCGAGCACGAGAGCGACGGGGACTCCCCGCTCATCTTCTCCCGCCGAGCCGCCACCTCGGGTCTCGGGTCTTCGGCTCCCTCGACCTCAACCTTCGCGGCCGGCCCCTCAAGTCAGCCCGCCCCTCACGGGGGTGAGTCGAGCTCTAGGGCTAGCGAGGCGTCTCGCGCGGGGGAACGGGGCTACCCTAGATCCCTTTTTGGGACGAAGTGGTTGACCTTATGGTAGATCCTTCCGTCGCTACGAGGGAGGCTGCGGAGATGATCGCCGAGCTAGTCGGAGGCGATACCGATCTTAACCGCGCGCCCATGACGCCGGGGAGGGGACGGCGGATGGCGTAGATCTACGATACCCTCCCTCCACCGCCCCCGTGGACGTGGTGCCCGCGCAAGGTTCCGGTGCGGAGACGCTGCGAGCCCGAGAAGTTGGCGGGGCGTCCCCGAACCGGCGAAGGGCGGCGCGGAAGACCGACGCGCGGACGCGCGCGTCGACGTCTCCGAACCTACTGCGACCGGAGAGACGGTCTCACGGCATGCGGACGCGCATGTCAATGTCCTTGAATTTGCTGCGCCCGGCGGAGGGGGTGCCGCGGAGCCCTCCCCGACGGTTGAAGTCCCGGCGGAGCCTGCCGAGAGGCCATCACGACCGGTGGTCGACTCGTCGGTGGCCGCCGGCCGGCGCGTTCGTGAAGATGAGCCCGGTGAAAGCGCTCCCGCGCCCAAGCGAACGGTGCCTCCGCGAAGGAGGGTGCCGCCCACGACTCTGCGCAAGTCGTTGACCTCCTCGGCGGTGCAGGCCGCTAGGTCGAGGAGGACGGGCGTCGAGGGAGTCGATCGCCGTGGTGACGGCGGCGGGAGGTGCGCCGGCGGAGCCCGGCCGTGCTCCGGGGCAGCCTGCGGACCGGAGGTTGTCGAATTTTTGGCCGGGCTCGCGCCGACCGTGCGGGCGTTCCCGGCCCGGCTCGAGTCGGAGGCCGGGGAGTTAATGCGGGCGGCCGGCGAGGCTCGCGCCGGTCCGGACGGGGCGCTCTCCCGGGAGGAGGCTCTCCGGGCGGCGAAGGAGGCGGCGGAGCTCGAGGTTGCGGAGGCGCGCCGCTCGAAGGAGGAGGCGCTCGCGGCGCCGGCTAAGGCCGAAGAAGCCGCCTCGACGGTGGAGAAGGTCAAGGCGGCGCTCCAAACGGAGCGGGAGCCGAGGCGGAAGGCCGAGGCCACGGCGGAGGTCTCCCACCGGACCGCGTCCGGCTATCTCCACGAGCTCCGGTAGCGGCGGGTCGAGAAGGAGGGTAGGTGCTCCGAGCCTTTCCTCCTTGACCTTAATCGGGTCCCTTAGTCGTTTCCTCGACTGCTCTAGCCCGGGTTTCGAAGTTCTGTTTTCTTTGCATGGTTGGAGCAGAGCCCGGCCACGGCAGAGGCGTCGCGGAGGGAGCTCGATGCTGCCCTGGACCGCGCGTTCGTCGAAGTGGAGGTCGAGCGGAACGTCGAGGCCACTCTGCCGGAGCAGATCGGCGCGGTGGTTCGAGGAGCTAGGCGCTCCGCCGTGCGAGCGACCTTCGCGGTGCTGGCGTCCCATTATGAAGACCTTGACTTCGGGGCCGTTAGCACTGGACTCGTTCCCGGCTTCGCCGGCGCCGAGCTGGAGTTGCTTGAAGGCCGAGACGCGCGCACCCGCCGATGCTCGGCTGCAAAGCTCGAGGAGGAGCCCCTCCCCAAGTCGTAGAAAGATTAGGGGATTAGTTTTTCGTTTTTTGTTTTGTTAAGAACAAAGGGGCGTGGTTCCCCGCTTGTAAATAACTTTAAGTTTTCTTAAATCGTTCTGCGCTTGACCCTTCGAGGTCTCGCTCTTTATCAAGTAATTTTAGGTTGAACTTGAATGTGTTTTGGCCTTTTCATCTTGTCTCGTTGAGTCACAAAGTTTGAGCCGCCGAGCCTCGTTGAACTTAGTCGTATTTGGTGAGCGTCCGCTAGGGCCGCTGGGCGCTCGAGCTTCGGCCTTCCGACCAGTTTAGATCGTGAGTTCGTTTGCTCGCGCTTACTTTGGTCGTCGGCGAGATTCGAATTCAAGGCCAAGTGAAACTTAGCCAATTTGTTCGAGAAAAAAGAGCTAAGTGTAGGCGATTTTTGTTTTTGAAAAATCATGGTTTCGCCCGCCTTCCCAGCCCCGAGTGAGGCTCGATGATGTGGACTAGGGTCCCGATCTTCCGAAAGGTTCCAATAAACAGCGATTTGGCGGAGGCTTGACACAAATCGATCCGGCTTCCGAACAACACGTTCCGAACCCCGCAATCGCAGCACCACGTCTCCTCCGGTTATCAACCGTGCGAGCACGATTAACCTCGCCAAGAAGGCTAATCCCTGCCTGTGAATCGAAGAACACAAGCAAGAACAAGATAGAAGCAACCAAATTGCAAATATATGATTAAACTCACGAGTTGGGGTCTCACAAACCGACGAAACGGTGAAACTGTTCTTGACAGAATAATCTAAGCAAAACCCCACCCTAAACGATGGCGGCTGCTGAGTTTAAGAAGCCCCTAGGGTCGTGACTAGCCCCCCTGGTCGAAACCCTAATGGGCCACACTCGATACACGGCCCGAAGGCCAAAATATGACGACGAAGCGCTGAGACACATTCTGGACGTCAACTTGCTCGGACGATTCCTGACGACTCAGGATGAATTTTGGCATGAGGCCAACGCCGTTGGAAAGGTCATCAAATTATCTTTCCATCCATATGTAGAACGTCCAAAACGGAGTTCGTATGCGACCGGGGCCTCCGTTTTTCTTCAGGCTGTTCCTGGACTCCGAAACAGACTCGAAGTTGACTTTGTTTGGGCCTCCAACTTGACTTGGATGCCCTTGCTGGCCCACCACGCGTCCAACCTCCTTCTCAACCTTCTCATCATCATCTCCATGTTTTCTAACAATAATTAAATCATTAGGTAGCAATCTATTCTCAAAATAACTAAAAAGAATGGATAGGAACGATCTCACCTTATCTTTGCAACGAATGGTTTTATGCATGAGGATCATGTTCTCATCATCCTCCACTTCTTGATGAAAAGTCGTCCTCGACGTCGATAGTGCTTTAATAATCATATCTATGCCTGTCATGTGTCTCAGCGCTTCGTCGTCATATTTTGGCCTTCGGGCCGTGTATCGAGTGTGGCCCATTAGGGTTTCGACCAGGGGGGCTAGTCACGACCCTAGGGGCTTCTTAAACTCAGCAGCCGCCATCGTTTAGGGTGGGGTTTTGCTTAGATTATTCTGTCAAGAACAGTTTCGCCGTTTCGTCGGTTTGTGAGACCCCAACTCGTGAGTTTAATCATATATTTGCAATTTGGTTGCTTCTATCTTGTTCTTGCTTGTGTTCTTCGATTCGCAGGCAGGGATTAGCCTTCTTGGCGAGGTCAATCGTGCTCGCACGGTTGATAACCAGAGGAGACGTGGTGCTGCGATTGTGGGGTTCGGAACGTGTTGTTCGGAAGCCGGATCGATTTGTGTCAAGCCTCCGCCAAATCGCTGTTTATCGGAACCTTTCGGAAGATCGGGACCCTAGTCCACATCAAGTGGTATCGAGCTTCAGGTGCACCGTCGGGTTCCCCTATCCTCGTTATTTTGTTTCGTCCTAAACTCCAGAAAATTGTCTTACAAAAATAGTTATTCGCCGTGTATCTGTTGTCCCAAATCCCCTTTGTGCCTCGCAACTTCTCTTTTTAGATTGCTTTTCTGAATTTTAGTCCCTGCATGTCATTGTGTTTGTCGTTTTAAGTCTTGTTGCGGTCTGGTTCGAGTCGGTGACAGTGTTGAGAAGGTTGTGCAGTAAAAGTTTGATTGTCTAGAAGAGTAGAAGGCGCTGCAATTTCTTGCTGCCCTTCACAGGCCTATGCTGCTAGAAGGTTATTTTGCACGCACGATTAGAAAGAAGGAAATAACTATGGCTGTTTTGGGAGCTGTGCTGATCGTGTCCTCTCTTCATTAAAAAAAAAAGGAAAGCTTAAGTCACGTTGGGAGAGTTTGCTTGCCTATCCCTATCTTCCTGCATCACCTACCTTTTAGGTTTGGAATTTTCCTACCGTGAGAACCCTGGTTGGACTCTCGCTGATTTTTTTTTATCTATTCTTGCCATTTGCTCCACAAAACAACACGTCAGAATAGCTTGTGCTGAAAATTTTGGGCAATCCCTTGATAACTGAACAGATTAGCGTGCCAAGTGCGGTTCACAAAGTTCTGTTCAATAGCTAATTAGTTTTTTTCTACTCTCGTAGGACACTTTGCATGTGTTGCACATCCTATTTTTCGGCACCTTCTGATACAAAAAAATAGAAGTGAAAAAGGCAAAGGTGCAGAAAAAAAAAGAACAAAAAGCAAAGAGGTAAAAAAAGAAGGTTAAAAGCCGCACCAAAAAAAAAAGAAAAAAAAATTCAGAAGTGCCTTCATCTTTTGAGTCCTTGTATTGAGTAATATTGTTGCTTGCTTGAATTAGGTCCGAGACAAGTTTAGGCCGACGACATAGACTAGCTTGGGACTATTATTCAGTTTTGCAATTCCGAATTGAAAATTTGCTTATCCTTCATATCAAATGTTGCCTATCCAAGCTCCACATATATCCTTTTGAATAACACAGGTTTCTTGACCCTTGCAATCATCAGCTCACACTCTGCAGGTATCCTTTGCTCTGTTAATAGTAAGAACCTTGTAAGAGCTTGGTTAAATGTTTCCATTTGCATAATGAGAGCATTCACTGTTATCACATAGTAGTGATAGGAAAATATACTTGTGTGTTTTCTCTTTTGCTGCTTACAATGACAGGTAACACTCACCGACCGGAGACAACAAAGATGTTAAGTGATGGCCATGCAAACATCGCATCACCAAACCTTGTGAAACCAGGTAAAACTCAGTTATCTATTCCTTCTTTTGATGGTGATTGCAACTATTCTGAATATGCTAAATGGGAGCAAAAGGTTGAGAATGAATTGTTTTCAATGCATCATTTTTCTGAAAAAGAACTTATTAGAGCCATCACTAGCACTTTTACATGTTCTGCTTTAATTTGGTGGGAGTTTCTTTGTGAAAATAGGGAGACACCTGAAACTTGGATGATGTTAAAACGACTTTTAAGATATGACTATGTTCCCACATATTATTCTATTTTGTGTGATGAACTTCAATATCTCAAACAAGGTAGAAATTCAGTGCAAACATATTTTGAAAAATTGCAAGCTTTGATGTTACGTTGTGAAATAGATGAATGTGAAGAAGCAACTGAACATAGATTCTTAAATGGACTTCGACCTAAAATTCAGAATGTTCTTGTTGATCACTCTTACTCTTCTCTTTCACAACTATTTGATCTTGCTTGTCTGGCTGAAACACAACTTACTGTTAATGACAAAGTTAAATTGCATGCACCTATTTGCCAAAATAAGGTGAAGTCTTTAGGGGAGTACACCCATGTGGTGCCCCTTCTTGTCCCTAACATTTTGCAGGATATTCAGCCAAAGAAGGATGAGAAAAAGCATGACGACATCACCTCATCTGAACATTCGGTACCTTCATGTTTTGATGCACCTCCTACTACTGCTGCACATGAGGGCAAATGTATTGTGCATGGTGCTACACACATGGAAGGTGAGAATTATCTTGATGTGCCGGATTTTTCCACCAATCATGCTAACATAGAGCAACTATCTGTGGAGCCTTTACTTGCTATGCCTTTGTCACAAGATGGTTTTCTTGATGTTCCTTGCGACAAAGAAGAGTTGTGTGCTGATGCTTCACTTATATCTTTGCCACAACTAGTGAATATGCATGATACTTCTGTTTTTGAATCATGTGTTGATGCTGAAACTAAACATTTGATGCCCATTAACTGCGAAAATGATGAACGAAAATTATTATCTTCATTACATACTTTGGGTTATATTGAATTTGATATTCTATGTAATCTAAATTGTTTGAAAAAGATCCTTTTTGCAAATTTTGAGTTGCCATGCTTGAATAGGAATACATATCATTTTATCGGAAAATATAATCATAAAGGAGAATATATGGTGCATCGAGTTTATATTTCTTCAAATCTGAAATCTTCTTTGGATGGGCAATTATATGATCAATTAGCGGGCTGCAATTACACTAATCATGTTGCATCACATTTGTATAGTTATGCTTCCAATAAACAGGCTACATTTCAAGAAGGTAAGCATTGGTGGTTCCTCCCTACAACACATTTTGCAACAACTATCAAACCGAGGACGGTTTGCTTTCAAGAAGGGGAGAATGATGAGGACATGACAGGTATAGATATGATTATTAAAGCACTATCGATGTCGAGGACGACTTTTCATCAAGAAGGGGAGGATGATGAGAAGATGATCCTCATGCATAAAACCATTCGTTGCAAAGATAAGGTGAGATCGTTCCTATCCATTCTTTTTAGTTATTTTGAGAATAGATTGCTACCTAATGATTTAATTATTGTTAGAAAACATGGAGATGATGATGAGAAGGTTGAGAAGGAGGTTGGAGGTGTGGTGGGCCAGCAAGGGCATCCAAGTCAAGTTGGAGGCCCAAACAAAGTCAACTTCAAGTCTGTTTCGGAGTCCAGGAACAGCCTAAAGAAAAACGGAGGCCCCAGTCGCATACGAACTCCGTTTTGGACGTTCTACATATGGATGGAAAGATAATTTGATGACCTTTCCAACGGCGTTGGCCTCATGCCAAAATTCATCCTGAGTCGTCGGGAATCGTCCGAGCAAGTTGACGTCCAGAATGTGTCTCAGCGCTTCGTCGTCATATTTTGGCCTTCGGGCCGTGTATCGAGTGTGGCCCATTAGGGTTTCGACCAGGGGGGCTAGTCACGACCCTAGGGGCTTCTTAAACTCAGCAGCCGCCATCGTTTAGGGTGGGGTTTTGCTTAGATTATTCTGTCAAGAACAGTTTCGCCGTTTCGTCGGTTTGTGAGACCCCAACTCGTGAGTTTAATCATATATTTGCAATTTGGTTGCTTCTATCTTGTTCTTGCTTGTGTTCTTCGATTCGCAGGCAGGGATTAGCCTTCTTGGCGAGGTCAATCGTGCTCGCACGGTTGATAACCAGAGGAGACGTGGTGCTGCGATTGCGGGGTTCGGAACGTGTTGTTCGGAAGCCGGATCGATTTGTGTCAAGCCTCCGCCAAATCGCTGTTTATCGGAACCTTTCGGAAGATCGGGACCCTAGTCCACATCAAGTGGTAATCGAGCTTCAGGTGCACCGTCGGGTTTGCCCTACCTTTAGTTTAGTTTGTTTCTTTATTATCCTATCATCCACGAAAAAGCCAATTTTTTTTTTTTACTTTTTGGGTTCATCCTGTCCAAGCCATGTTTAGCCTTTGCATGTTTCAATTTCAGAGTCCGTAGTGTTGAGTTTGTGTTCTAGTGATTGTTTTGTTGCTGGTTTAGTTCGTGTTCTTGTCGTCGGTTTGTGCCACCTTGAAACCCTAGCCGAATTACCTCAAGTTTTTGCTTTGTCTCGAGAGTTTTTGTCACCTCCGCTGCATCCACCATAGTCCCACCCTACACTCCCACCCTTTTTCATCTCGAACTCAACACCCCACGAAACGGCGAAACAGAATCGAAGTCGACTTTGTTTGGGCCTCCAACTTGACATGGACGTCCTTGCTGGCCCTCCACGCCTCCAACCTCCTCCTTAACCATATTATCATCATCTCCATGGTTCCTAACAATAATTAACTCATTAGGTAGTAATATATTCTCAAATATAAGTAAAAAGATCATTAGGAACATGCTCACCCGTAAATTCCGATCTTCCGCATCACTCGACCTCGCAGCGGAGGTTGAAGGTTACTGTACTTGGCGGGCGATCGCTTAAAGAGTAAAGGAACAAACGCGAGCTTAGGGATAGAACTTACGTAACTGCGCAATGTTCCGGGCGTTGGTTAGTTCTCGACCCTCCACCGTCTTGAGCTTGTAGGAGCCGGGTCCGATGACGCGCTCGACGATGTAAGGTCCTTCCCATGGAGGAGATAGCTTGTGACGATCCTTGTTACTCTGCACTCTACATAGCACCATGTCTCCGATGTTAAACCCTCGGCTCTTGACGTTGCAATCGTGGTACCCACGGAGTGCTTGTTGGTACTTAGCAGAATGCAAGAGCGCAACATCGCGCGCTTCGTTGAGCTGGTCCGCTGCGTCCTCGAGGGTCGTCCGGTTCCCTTGTTCGTTGAATGCGCGAACCCTTGGAGCGCCATAGTCGAGGTCGGTTGGCAGGACCGCCTCGATCCGTAGACCATGAAGAATGGCGTGTAGCCGGTTGCTCGACTCGGAGTCGTTCGAAGACTCCGGAGGACGGCCGGTAGCTCGGCTGCCCAACGACCGCTGAAACGTTTCAAGCGGTCGTAAATGCGTGGCTTGAGCCCTTGCAGGATCATGCCGTTGGCCCGCTCGACCTGCCCATTGGTCTCGGGATGAGCCACGGCTGCCCAATCCACTCGGATGTGGTAGTCGTCGCCGAACGTGAGGAACTTCTTCCCCGTGAACTGTGTGCCATTGTCCGTGATGATCGAGTTGGGAACACCAAAACGATGGACGATGTCGAGGAAGAACTCGACCGCCTCCTCGGAGCGGATCTTGCCGATGGCTCGAGCCTCAATTCACTTTGTGAATTTGTCGACCGTGACAAGCAAGTGGGTGAAGCCCCGGGCGCTTTTTCGGAGGGCCGACCAAGTCCAAACCCCGGACCGCGAAAGGCCAAGTGACGGGTATAGTATGGAGGGCTTGAGCGGGCTGGTGCGTCTGTCGAGCAAAGTACTAGCAACCCTTGCATTGGCGGACGATGCGGGTCGCATCCGCCACGGCGGTTGGCCGATAGAAGCCTTGTCGAAAGGCATTGCCCACGAGGGTCCGCAGCGCGCGTGGTGGCCGCAAACGCCCGCGTGTATGTCGTCGAGGAGTCGCGCGCCTTCCTCGATCGGAATGCATCGCTGCAGGATCCTCAACATGCTGCGCTTGTAAAGCTCGCCGTCAACCAAGACGAAGGACTTAAAGCGCCCGTGCGGACGTTTCGCCTCGGTCCGGTCGGTCGGGAGTTTGCCGTGGAGGAGGTACTCGACGTACGGCGTTCTCCAATCGGGCGGCTATGGCGCGGCGACCGCCGGCTCGTCGATCTCCATGACCTCCCCGGTCGCCGGTGGAGGTCCAGCCCCCGAGGCCTCGTCTTGGCTCGGGTGTCCCTTCGAATCGAGGTTGGCGCCGGGGAGGCAACCGGACCCACCTCGACAGATTTTTCCTCACTCGCTAGGAGAGACGGGAGGTCGCACCGACGGTTGGAGCTGGTCGTGGGCAAAGATGCCCGTCGGGACCGGCTCCCTACTAGACGCCATTTTGGCGAGCGAGTCCGCCGCCTCGTTAAGTCGTCGGGGAATGTGCTTAAGCTCGAGCCCATCGAACTTCTCCTTGAGCTTCCGCACCTCTTGGTGGTAGAGCATCGGCGTGTCGTTTCGACGGCTTGACTCTTTCATGACCTGGTCGACAATGAGTTGGGAATCCCCGCGGATCTCGAGTCGCCGGATCCGAAGCTCGATGGCGATCCTAAGGCCATTCACCAAGGCTTCGTATTCGGCCACGTTATTCGAAGCTGGAAAATGTAACCGAATGGCGTACCTCATTCGTACCCCCGGGGGAGATAAAGACGAGTCCAACGCCGGCTCCTTGGCGCATTAACGACCCGTCGAAGTACATGACCCAAGTACTCTTGATCCACCGGCGCCGATGGCAGCTGGATCTCCGTCCACTCCGCGATGAAGTCAACTAGTACTCGGGACTTTATCGTCGTCCGAGGCGCGTAGGTGATGTCATGCCCCATCGGCTCGAGAGCCCACTTTGCGACCTTGCCCGCCGACTACCTCGTTTTCAATGTCTGTCGCGCGAGAGGGAAGGAGCTCACCACGGTTATCGAGTGCGAGTCGAAGTAGTGGCGTAGCTTGCGTCTAGCGACCATCGTGGCGTAGAGGATCTTGAGCACTTGCAGGTATCGAGTCTTCGAGTCGGAGAGTACCTCGCCGACGTGGTAGACGGGACGCCGCACTTTGAGCGCATGACCCTCTTCCTCGCGCTCGACTACAACGGCGGCGCCGACGACCTGTGTGGTCGCCGCGACGTAAAGCAGGAGTTGTTCCCCGGGGATTGGGGGAGTCAAGGTCGGTGGGTTAGCCAGGATGCGCTTCACTTCGTCGAGCGCGACCTGCGCTTCCTGGGTCCACTCGAAGCGATCGGATTTCTTGAGGAGCTTGTAGAGCGGCCGCGCCCTTTCTTCGAGCCGAGAGATGAAACGACTCGGCGCCGCTCGGCATCCCATGAGTCGTTGCACCCCTTTGACGTTCCGGATCGGACCCATGCGCTCGATGGCGGTGATCTTCTCCGGGTTTGCCTCGATGCCTCGCTCCGAAACGACAAATCCTAATAACATCCCTCGAGGGACCCCGAAGACGCACTTCTCGGGGTTGAGCTTAACGCCGTTCTCGTGTAGCTTGGCAAACACACGCTCGAGGTCGACCACGAGCTGGTCGGCCTTTTTCGACTTGACGACAATGTCATCCACGTAGGCTTCGACGATATCTCCGATGAGATAGTCGAAACATTTTTGGATGAACCTCTAGTACGTGACATCGGCGTTCTTGAGTCCGAACGGCATCGTCGTGTAGCAATACGAGCCGAAGCGCTCGATGAAGGAGGTAGCGAGTTGGTCGGATTCATCGAGCGCTATCCGATGGTACCCGAGTACGCGTCTAGAAAGCGGAGGGTTTCGCACCCGGAGGTCGAGTTGACTATTTGGTCAATGCGCGGCAAAGGAAAAGGATCCTTAGGACATGCCTTATTCGAGGCTAGTATAGTCGACGCACATTCTCCATTTCCCACTCTTTTTCGTACAAGAACAGGATTAGCCAACCATTCGGGATGGTACACCTCCTTGATAAACCCGGCCGCCAAAAGCTTCGCGATCTCCTCCCCAATCGCCCTGCGCTTCTCCTCGTCGAAGCGGCGCAGACGTTGCTTCACCGGCTTGGAGCCCGGCCCGATGTGCAAGGATTGCTCGGCGACTACCCTCGGGATTCCCGGCATGTCCGAGGGCTTCCACGCGAAGACGTCGGCGTTCGCGCGGAGGAAGTCGACGAGCGCGCCTTCCTATTTGGGAGAGAGGGAGGTGCCAATGCGCACCGTCTTCTTCTCGTCTCCTTCGAGGTCGAGGGCGACCTCCTTGATTCCCTCCGCCGGCTAGAAGGAAGCCGATTTACGGCTCGACCGCGGCGGATCCTCTACCGCTCTGCTCCCCGATGACCGCCGGCTCGGTGGTGGAGGCCAAGTGCGCCCGGGCCAGGTCGCGAGTTGTCGACGTCGCACCGGTAGGCGTGCTGAAAAGACGCGCCCACGGTGATAACTCCCTTCGGCCCGGGCATCTTGAGCTTCGGGTAGACATAGTTCGGGACGGCCATGAACTTCGCGTAGCACGGCCGCCCGAGGATAGCATGGTAGACCCACGAGAATCCTACCACCTCGAAAGTGAGGGTCTCCGTTCGAAAGTTCGAAGGAGTCCCGAATGTGACGGCGAGTCGATCCGCCCGATGGGAACGGCTTGCGTTCCAGGAAGGATGCCATGGAACGGCAAGCCGTTCGGACGAACTTGCGAGCGCTCGACACCCATAGCATCCGAACATCGGCGTACGGGATGTTGAGGCCGCTGCCCCGTCCATCAACACCTTGGAAAGGCGCGTCTTGGCGACGATGGGGTCGACCACGAGCGGGTATCGGCCCGGCCGCGGGACTCGCGCCGGGTGATCAGCGCGATCGAACGTGATCGGGAGCTCCGACCACTTGAGGTAAGCCGGGGTAGCGGGCTCCACGGCAAAGACCTCACGACGCTCGAGCTTGACGAAACGTCGGCTCGGACGAGCGTCGGAGCTCGCGAAGATCATAAGGCAGCCCTCCGCCCGAGGGAAGCCTTCCTCATTCTCCTCGCCGGTGTCGTCCTCGACCCCGACGTTCCCCTCCTGGTCATGCTACGGGCGCGCCTTCCGCCCATGCTGCGTGATGAACTTCTTCATCGGCGAGCGGTCCCGCTTCGAGTGCTTCACCGGAAACTCGTGGTTGGGGCACGGCCGGTTCCACTTCTTCTCGAAGTGGTCCGGGGATTTTTGTTGGGCTGCCTCGCGCCCTTCTTGTCGGTCGTGGCTACCATGTGGCCATCGGTTGGCCGCGACTTATTCTTTTTGTTGGGCTTGGAGCCGAGAAGGGCCCCCGCCCGCGTTGCCATCGGTCCTCATGCCCTTCCCTTTCTCGGGGAGGTCGCGGTGGAGGAGGGCTCCGATCGCCTCCTCGCCCGAGGCGTGGCTCGTGGCGATGTCGAGGAGTTCCCGAGCCGTTCGCGGGCAGCTTCGCCCAAGCTCGTGGACAAGAGCCTCGCAGTTTGTTCCGGAGAGGAAGGCCCCAATGACATCCGCGTCCACGACATGTGGCAGCTCGTTGCAATGCCGGGAAAAGCATCGAATGTAGTCCCGGAGCGGCTCGTTCGGCTTCTCCGGCAGTTCTTCAACTCCCAAGGGTTACCCGGACGGGCACACGTGGCCTGGAAGTTTCCCACGAAAACCTCTCGCAGGTCGCCCCACAACCGTATCCGGTCCGCGGGCAAATGCTCGAGCCGGGTCCTCGCCGAGTCGGTGAGGTACAGCGGCAGGTTTCGAATGATGGCGAGATCATCATTCGCGCCGCCAGCCTGGCACGCCGGTCGGTAGTCTTCTAGCCGAGAGGAGGGGTTCGACTCCTCCGCGTACTTGGCTACCGTCGTCGGGGATGGAAGCGTGGAGGGAAGGTCGCTCCCCTAATCGCGGAACCGAAGACCCTAGGACCCGGAGGGTCGGGGCTCCGGCTCCGATCGTGCTCGACGTCGCCCCGTCCTCCGCGGCGGGGGTTTCGGACGAGGCGCGGGCCTCGTCGTCCTGAACGCGATGTCGGGCGTCCGGGGTCAAGCGCGCGTCTCGAGCGGCTCCGATGCGGGAGTGCACCGATTGCCTAGGTTCGGGTTGGCCTAGTCGTGCAGGCTACCGCACGGAGGCATGTGCCGATCCTCCTGCTCGGGAGTCGCGCCGCCGGCGCCGGCGTGCTCTGGAGCGACGGCGCGGCGCGTCGGCCGAGAGCTTTCCGCGTGCTGCTCCGCCGCCTTGGCGAGGAGCGCAACCATCTCCCTTTGTACTCGCTGCGCCTCGAGAGTTGGCTGTACGAGAGAGGCTTTTTAGCAACGCGGCCGCTGGGACCACGTTTTGCCCGGCGCGCGGAAGTGCTCGGGTCTCGGCCCCGGCGTCGTCGGCGATTTGCTGTTGGACATGACGAGCCCTCGGGCGCGCGTTGCACTCCGCCCGCCGGCACCGCTGCTGCAGCTCCCGCTCTACCACCGCGGTCTCCTCTTCGAGGCCACGCGAGCCTCTTCCAGCTTCGGGCGCCTAGCCCGGAGGCGAGTCCGGAGGTCGTCGCCGCCGGAGGTGCGAGTGTGCGCGCGTTGAGCCGCGAGGGTCCCTGGTGCGCCGGGCTCCGGTCCGATTGGTTCCTCGGTGTTGACGGTCCTTATGGTCCAATTTTACCGTCAACATGTTGCATCTTTTTGAATCAAACACCATCACCAAGAATAGACATAGGGATTATTTCTAACAAATTCCACTAGTCTTGGTGAAATTATGAATGCAGAGTGCAATTCATATGAAAACGAGGGAAAACATGCACGAAACATGGACTTTGCAATCGACGGATTTTCCCCGGACTAAAGAATATAGTCCAAAAGCCCAAAACCACAAAACAGAGCCTCAACATCAAACCAAGCAAGTGGATTGGGCCGAGTACACAGCCAGGGGAAGGCACCGAGAGAAGAATCAAGCCCGGGGAGTCCGGGCCGGTTCGGCCGAACCACCCTAGTAGGTTCGGCCGAACCGACGAGTGGGCCCCCGGCCCATCTTTCTCTCGGCGGTTTGTCACCGACGTCCGGAGGTCGGTTCCACCTGCAATTAATGCCACCGACGTCCGGAACCGCCTCCAAGTTGCCGACCTTCCAAGGCTATAAATAAAGGGCTACACCCCCTCTCTCAAGACACCACCAACATCAAGATACAAGACAAAACTCTCATCCTTAGGCCAAGGGCCTCTTGTATTTTAGTAGAATAGGAGAGAGGGCAAGGAAGAGGAAGGAGTGTTCCTCCCTTTTGTAAAGTGGAGTAGTATTTCCTTTTCTTTTACCTTGGCGTGTAAACACTCTTTTTGGTGATTTATACGTGGTGATCTACTTATCTATCGTGACATATCTTTGTGTTAGACGTAATTCTTGTTATACTTGTTTACGGGATCATCGCTTCGCAAGAAGTACTCTAGCTTTCCGAACTCGGTTCTAGGCCGAGGCTAGAGTAGTGGTCAATAGCATAGACGTGGTGTCTAGGGCCGGAGATCGCCTTTGTTTGCTGTGTGCCCCACGGTTTGTAGAGGTAGGTGGCAGGAAGTGACAGCCTCTGTCATCCAAAGGAACCCTCCACGTTCGGGTACATAGTAGAGCTTTCAGTAGACCGGAGTGGCTTGGCGAGACCAAGCCTAAGACGGTGCCCGAAGTAAACAAGTCTAGCTTGCGTTCGTCTACCTTTAAAGGATAAATAGATAAGAGTCACCCTCTCGACCCTATTTTGCTACGTTGTCTTGGTTGTCCTTGGGTAAACTAACCTTGTTGCAGAAATACTCGTTCCCTGCGGATATAAATACGATACCTTGGAATACTCCCGGGTGAAGTGCTACAACGGTATTCCGTGCGCTTGCGGATTCATTCGTGACGTAAGAAATACCAACACTCAGCACTCGGGCGCCCGCTGCCTCGGCGTGCACTACATTGCACTCGCGAGCGGGGCCGTGGGCCTCATCGCTGCTGCCTTGGTCCGAATCCTCCTCCTCCCGGCGTCGAGGAGGTCGAAGAGGGACTCGGAGGGATGGATTACCATCCCTACGAACTCTGTCTCCGCCGGATTAGCCGCTCCCAGGAGAGCGCTAAGTCGTGCCATGTTCGCGGTGACGTGGGTTGCTACCCGGGCCTGCGGCACCGGCGGCTCGGCGCGTGCCGGCGTCCGCCCGGAGGTAGCCACGAAATCGAGACTCCCGAAGCGCACCGTAGTGCCGGGAGCCCGGAACGAAGGCTCGAAATCATCCATCCGCGCCATGTGAGCCGAGAGAAGCGTGACGAAAACGCGCAACAACCCCCTACCCGGCGCGCCAATTGTCGGTGTTCGAACCACCGGCTGTAGAATTTGTCCCGGAGATTGCGCATTTTAGGCCGGATGGTGCACAAGGGAAGACACGAAGGGTTTAGGCTGGTTCGAGAAAGCTCCCTACGTCCGGCGGGGGGGCTCACGGCGTCGTGTTCCTTGCGCCAAGATGAAAACGCGAATACGAAGTGATGGGAGAGGAGCGTGCTCCAAGTCCCGTGCGAGAATGTGCGTGTGTTGAAGATTGCGGTTTCGTGTGATCGTGTGTGCGAGTTGAAGAGTTTCACCCCTTTATAGTCATAGGGGTGGGACCCGAGTTACAAGAGAGAGAGAGAAAGAAGAGAGGGATGGTCGAGCTTCGGCGTTATCCAATCGGCCTCCTCGTCGTACGTTCCATCGGGGTTGATCGGGCGGTCGCGTCATTCCTATAGCGACGAGCATCGGGGTGGAGTGTTCCGTAATCGAGGGAGCCGCGGGCGGTCCTGTTCGCAGAGTGGTTGGATTTGGACGTGCCATGCCCGTCCTTCTCCGTCGAGCGTGATGACGCTTCGGATACGGCCGAGACGCGGGAGTGGTTGTCATTCCGAGTCGAGCTCGCGAGAGGAAGGTCGTGCGAGGCGGGCGTAACTCGAGCTCGACCTTGAGCTACACCTGTTCGACGGGCGTGACGGGGAATCGTACGTCCGTACATTAACGGGCAGCGGCTTCTCTCGGAGCCTGCGGTCCACGCCAACTCCTGCCATTCAACAGAACGGGACTTCCCATCGGCGTGCCCGACGGGAGCAGGTGGCAGCAGGGGGATGGGCTCGGACCTCCCTCCAATGATTCCCGAGCCGCGCCACGTGGGCGCCGGGCGGCTGGAATTAAATGTGGTTGGTGGTCGAGTCATGAGGTCGAGCGCGAGGGATGCCAAGGTCGTGAGGGATGGAGCCCTTCGACCAAGACGCCCGGGTCGTGCGGCACGGAACCCCTCGACCAAGACGTTAAGGTCGTGCGAGGCGGACATCTTTGAGTAAGTCTCCGGGGTCGTTTTCCGGTCGGTCCACACGGGCGTGGGCTAGCCCCGGTGATGACGTGGTCGCGCTAACCCTCTATTAGGTGGGTCCGGACGCTGCCTCGTGGCAGCGTTAATCTTCCCCGACACCTGGAGTGGCCTAGCGACGGTGCTCCGGACGGCGGGGTTGCGGTGATGTGCGGGGAGGAGAAATGGAGAAGAGGAGAGAAAAGAAAGGCCGGCAGGGCTCTTATCCCGTCCCGGGAGGCGGTACGGGCCGAGCGAGCAGCTGCGTAGGCTGCTGGGTGGCAGCTCCGCCGAAAGGCGGTGCTCGCGGCGGTGCCGAGAGCGCGGTGAGAGAGGAGAGGAAGAAGAGAGGCTGGCGTTGGGGCCAGGCCCGGAAATTTTACAAAAAACCCCTCGCCTTTCGGAAAATTCAAAAGCAACCTTCCGGTGCTCCAAAAATTCCCAAATTTTTCGGGGTTGTTAATAAAAATTAATAAAAGAGGCTTTGTTTATTTCTTGCAAATATTTTCACAAAGCAAAATAATTTCAGGAGAGTTTTGTAAACCTTTATTTATGACATTTGAGCCAAAGAAAATGTTGAACATATATTTTATTCTTATTTCAGTTCTTTTTAAGCATTTCCTTTATTCTTTAGCTATTTTGATATTTTATGTGTATGTTCTCAACATTAAATTTTGATATCTTCAAAAATGTAACAACATGATGCAATGCTCATGATGACATGAAATGTATTATTTTTCTCGAGAGTTGTTACAGCCCTCCCTCCTTACAGGAATCTCGTCCCGAGATTCACGATTGAAACGACTAGACGATAGTGCTAAAGAACTCGGGGTAGTTTGATCGAAGGAACTCCTCTTGCTCCCAAGTAGCTTCAGCCTCCGAGTGATTACTCCATTGGATCTTGTAGAACTTGATGGTCCGATGTGGAGTCACTCTATCCTTGGTGTCGAGAACTTTGACCGGTCGTTCGTCATAGGTCAAGTCTCGGTCAGTAATCGTTCCACCTCGGCTATCGGTATATCTACTGGTGGTTTCGGACACTTCTTTAGTTGAGATACATGAAATATGTTATGGATACCTGCCATGTGTGAGGGCAATTCCGGATGATATGCCACAGCTCCATATCTTTCCAGGATTGGAAAAGGTCCAATGTATCGTGGTGCTAACTTGCCCTTGATTCCAAATCTTTGAACACCTTTGGTAGGAGATACTCGAAGATAGACTTGATCTCCAACCTGAAATACTAACTCTAGACGTCTTTTGTCGGTATAGCTGATCCGTCGAGATTTAGCCCGTTTAAGGTTCTCGCTGAATGAGACGTACTTGTTCCTCTACATCTCTTACTAGATCTGGTCGGAAGATTACTCTTTCCCCACTCTCGGACCAATTCGGAGGTGTGCGGCAACTACGTCCATATAAAGCTTGGAACGGTGACATTCCGGCACTCTCTTGATAGCTGTTATTGTAGGAGAACTCGCTAACGGTAAACACTTCTCCTAATCTTTACCATAGGTCAAGACACATGCTCGGAGCATATCCTCGAGATATTGATTGATCCTTTCTGTCCGTCCATCCGTTTGAGGATGATATGCTCGAGCTTCGTATCAATATTGTCCCCAATGATTCATGTAGTTGCTCCCAAAATCTGGAGACAAATTGCGTTCCTCTATCCGATATAATGGTCTTGGGCACTCCATGCACTCCATGCAATGTACAGCTCCGCATACTTCTCGGCGAGTGTACCGAGTATGTACCGGTATGAAGTGAGCAGACTTCGTCAACCTATCCACAATAACCCGGATAGAGTCATGCTTTCGTGGGCTTAGTGGTAACCCAACGATGAAATCCATGCCGACGTCTTCCCACTTCCATTCAGGAATACTCAAAGGTTGTAAGGGTCCTGCTTGCTTCAAGTGCTCGGCCTTGACCCGCCGACGGACATCACATTCATTGACATACTTGGCGATTTCCCGCTTCATGCGTGTCCACCAAAGTCTTTGCTTCAGATCTTGATACATCTTGTTGGTTCCGGGGTGAATGGAGTATTTGGACATGTGAGCTTCATCCATTATCTTCTTACAAAGTGATAGATCTTTCGGTACTACCGATCGATTCTTAAACCAAATAACTCCTCGCCTCGTCCTCTCCGAAGCATTTAACTTCACCTTTTCTTAGTCGTCTCCTTATGTGTGTCCCATACCAACACTTTTCTCGTTGCGCTGCCACCACTTCTTCACGAATGGTAGGAATAAGAGCCAAAGTGGTCAAGGTTCCATACGGAATGATCCTAAGATTTGGCTCCTCACCTTTGGATGGAGGTGCTTGAATCAAAAGTTGAGCCGTGAGATTATTGCAAGGAACTTTGTGACTTAATGCATCAGCTACCACGTTTGCCTTGCCCGGGTGGTAGTGAATTTCCAGCTCATAATCCTTGATTAATTCTAACCATCTTCGTTGACGCATATTCAGATCTGCTTGGGTGAAGTGTACTTAAGACTCTTGTGGTCGGTGTATAAATGTACCAAATTACCCAAGAGATAGTGCCTCCAACCTTTCAATGCGAGTACCACTCGTTGCTAGTTCCAGGTCATGGGTAGGATAGTGTTCCTCATGACGCCTAAGTTGTCGAGAAGCATAGGCGATCACACGACCTTCCTGCATTAGAACACATCCGACCCCGTGCCCGATGCATCACAATACACATCAAAGGGCTTCGTCGATTTGGCTGAGCAAGTACGGGAGCTGTTGTCGACAACTTCTTTAATGTTTGGAAAGCTTCTTCACATTCTTTGCTCCATACATACTTCTTATCCTTTTCCAATAGCTTTGTCATTGGCTTGGCGATCTTTGAGAACTTTGGAATAAACCTTCCGTAGTAACCAGCCAATCCCAAGAAACTTCTGATTTGTGAGACAGACTTCGGTAGTTTCCAATCCAATACTTCTTGAACTTTGCCTGGATCGACGGCCACTCCTTCGGCTGATATCACATGACCTAGGAACGGCACTTCTTTCAGCCAAAACTCACACTTGCTGAACTTAGCATAAAGCCGATGATCCCCGAGCCTTTGTAACACAACCCTTGAACGATTAGCATGTTCCTCTTCCGACTTAGAGTAGATCAAGATGTCGTCAATGAATACCACGACAAACTTGTCCAGCTCAGGCATGAATACCGAATTCATGAGGTACATGAAGTGTGCTGGTGCATTAGTCAATCCAAAAGACATTACCAGATACTCATAAAGTCCATATCTTGTGGAGAATGCGGTCTTCGGTATATCTTCAGCTCTTATCTTAATTTGATGATATCCTGAGCGTAGATCTATCTTGGAGAATACTTTAGCTCCCATCGGTTGATCAAACACGATATCAATCCTCGGAAGAGGGTACTTGTTCTTGATGGTGACCGAATTCGGAGGTCTATAATCCACACATAGCCTCAATGTCTTGTCTTTCTTCTTCACGAACAAGGTCGGGCATCCCCACGGCGAAGAACTCGGACGTATATATCCCTTATCCAATAATTCCTTTAATTGCACCTTCAACTCTGCTAGTTCATTTGGCGGCATCCGATACGGCCTTCTTGATATTGGTGCTGTTCCAGGTTGTAACTCTATCTTAAACTCTACCGCTCGGTCCGGCGGTAGTCCCGGCAAGTCGTCCGGGAAGACATCCGGGTACTCACAAACTATGGGTATATCCTCCGGACTTTTACCTATAGTCTTATTAACCATTGGCAGCATAGCTTGGGGAAAAGTTAAGAGTAAGCAATCTCGACCATGAACAGGAGAGTTCAGATATACGGCTCGAGATGCTATATCCAATACTGCCTTATGGAAATTCATCCATTGCATGCCAATAATTGCATCTAACCCTTGGCCATCCAAGTATGATTAACGAAGTGGAATAAATCTTGCTACCCAATCTTAATGGCATATTGGCAGCTGCTTCATTTGTAAGAATTTTACCCCCAGGAGTTGAGATAATATGTGTCCATGTCAACTTGGATGGTGTGATGCAATGCTTAGTAATATATGCCTTGCTGATGAAATTATGCGTAGCTCCCGAATCAAATAAAATCATAGCAGGGTGATCAGCGATAGAAAACATACCCGCTAGGATTTGTCCTCCTTCGGGTAGCTCCTCAGCCGTATTAAAGTTGGCACGGCCGGTCTTCACTTGAGCATTCTTGGCTCTGTGCTCTTGGCTGATTCTGCGGCTGTCCTTGAGGTCTAGGTGCATATGGTGCCTTTTAAGGATATGGACAACTGCGGTAATAATGTCCCGGACGGCCACAATTGAAACATGGCGGTCCATTCTGCTGCGGTGCTTGACTCACCGGTGCTGGGATTCCGAGTGTTTTGTTGCTGATAGGGCGGACGATATTGATTCGACCGCTGTTGCTTGAGATTGATGGGGTGGTTGAGACTGCCGGTAGTAATTTGGACGAGAAGGCGTGTGCTGATAGCGCTGACCTGACGGTGCGGTGTAGACCAGCCTATACTTCGACGGTCCACCGCTTCCTTGTCCGAGTAGCCGGCCTCTTCTTGTTCTTCTCCGTCCGATGAAGGCGGATAGAATCTTCCAAGGCGATAGCGTCACTCACAAAGTCGGTGAAGCTATCTGTCTTGTTTAGCACCAGAGCGTGATCGCAACTTGATACTTAGTCCTTCCTTGAACAGATTTTTCTTCTTGGCATCTGTATCCACATGTTCGGGAGCATACTCGAGCAAGACGGTTAAATACCTTGGAGTAGGTATGCACATTCATGTCCCCTTGCTTCAGCGATAGGAACTATTTCCTCTTCGATTCATCAAGCCTTACGGGATATGGTGCTCTCCGAAGGCTTTGGTGAACTCAGCCCATGAAACTTGATGTCCTGGAGGAAACATTGCTTTGTAGTTGGCCCACCGGGCTCCAGCAAATCCTTGCAATTGCTTGGGAAGTGAAGAGGGTCTTCCGATGATCCGTGCATGGAAACAATTCAAGCTTCGACTCGATGGTGCGAAGCCAGTTGTCGGCTTCCAAGGGTTCACCCGCATCCGAGAAGATCGGGGCGAACCGATAAGAAGTCCGAGAAAGTCACCCTTTCTTCCGGAGCATTCCGGCCTTGGTGACGTTCCTGTGGAGCAGATGTTGCGGACCAATTGCTCCATTAATTCTCGCTGTTCCGCGCGAGAATCCAGTACAGCGGCGATGGCTCGTGCCAAGGTCGGGGGGTGGTGGTGTTTCTGCCCCGCGTTGAGAACTCTCCGACTCATCACGTCTTCTTGTTCCAACCATTCTGTCCAAGAAAATTTTACGTTGGACATCTTCATTCCAACATAATAATGGAAGAAACAGGAATACATAGATGAGAAATTCCCAATGAATCTTATGCAACAACCATCTTTATTAAAACAACCACCAACTCCATAAACACATGCTCATACATCCACGTTACAACGATTCCTAAGATACACTCATGCGTGGTTACATCACGCTCGTTATTTAACTAGCGCCTAATTTACATACTAGTTTTCTCACTTGCTACTAGCTAGCACTCTACTCTTCTTCGCGGCGCCTGGACGTCACCTCCTGGCTTATGGAACTGCCTGTCTCGGATTCTGCATCCTCTAGTCGTGGAATCTCCGTGAAGTCTATGACTGAATCCACATCCATTATCTCTTCAGGATCCTCCTCTTCTTCTTCGATTCAGCCTCCATAGGATTTTCCTGCACTATTGGTTCATCCTCGGGAGGTTGCTGTCCTATGGCTCCATTCAGTATTGCATTGTGTGCTTGCAGTAGATCTTGCTCTAACCGAGTAATCGGGGCATGTGCGTTTGCCAACTGTTGATCCTTAAATTGAATCTGCTGCTCCTTGTTTAACAACTGCGCCTCTCTAAGTGCTAACAACTCCTCCTTTTCCTGCAGCTGTCTCTCCAGCCTGACTACTCGAACATTCTCCCTTTGTCCTCTTACTTCACTAACACCAGTACTCGTGCTGTCCATCTCAGTGGAGAAGTAAGAGTATCGGATACAAGTAGAAACTAATCCTACTATTTCAGCAAATCTTTTTATTCTAGCAACTGCATACATATATTATTACCACTTCCTTTTCACTAGTTATTGTTGGTACAACTCAAACCCACTTTTCCATACACTCCCATCTGACCAAACACCTGCTAGTACCCTATCTACATCCGACCTATGTCAGCAAAATGTGGCTATCCTCCTACATCGGTGAAAACACAACACAACTAAGCCGACGGCGCGTGACTATCGGCGTCCGACTCGACGTCCTCTCGCTGGTGAGGCGGGTGGCGGCTCAAAGTCCATACCGGAGACCTCCTCGGCGTCGTCTAGTGGGACCTGGTGCTGCTGCTGCAACTGCTCGAACTGCTCAAGCGGTGCGTCGTGGTCGTGGATCGGTGCGTGGTGTGCCCGGGCCGATCCGTTGTACAGTCCCTCCAGCTGACCCAGCTCAAGCTCTCTCTCGATCGGGTTCTCCACCACCTGGTTACGCTGGGCTGTCATCGCTGCCAACTCGGTCGCTGCACCTCGTCGGTCGCGATAGCGGCGTCTCGCTCCTCCGTAACCGTGGTCAGCTGCGCGTCCAACGCGATAGCCGCCCCGCGGTAACCGTCACGGTCCTGGGCAACCTCTACCAGCTGCTCCTGCAGCTCGGTGATCCTGGCGTGGGACCTCCGAACCTCCTGGTAGTCCACTCGATAGCGGTGCTTCCAAGCACCCAGCTGTCGGTCCTGGCTCTGCGTCCGCAACTCCAGCACCGTGGACCTGCTGCTCCAGCTCTGCGACACGTGCAGCCCGGGTGTCCTCCTCCTCCTGAGCGCGCTGTCTACCGCGAGTCGTCGGCATCTGCAGGGAACATGTTGAAACGAGTTAAACACTTCTTCCCACGGAAGAAAACGAACGGAACAACCTATACGAGTACTACAAAACTAGCTAAGTATATACCCTAATATTTATTTAGTGCATAATATGACATGATGTATGCTCGTGAACTAACTATACGTACTATAGTATAGAAAACTACGACGAATAGTTAGCACTTTCCAAAACCCGAACGTCGAACGGTTAGTAAAAATCTAACTATTCTACATCCTTATAGGGCTCCGTACTCTGTCGTTCTCTATCGCACTAAAGTGTTAAGTTTCGAAAATAGGCTTGTAATGATGTACTCGTTGCCTCCGAACCGCTCCGATACCAGCTGTGACATCCCCTCCGGGACACCCGAAACCGGTACGGAGGGACACTCGGCGAAGCGAGTTACAACAGAAACATCATCTCATACAAGCCAGAATATATACATCATGGTATAATACAACCAGGTTTTCAAAATACAAACATTCGTGCAGCGGAAATATAACATTATTGAAGTTTAACAACCTACAAGTATTCAGCGGAAGCTTGTACTATTATACAACCCAAAAGACTTTAAACGATCAACATGACGTACTCGAGCCCTTAGTACATCACGGTTCTCCCTCTTCACGGTGTTGGGATACGTTCCCACTGAAGGGAACCTCCCTCCGGACATTGCTCCTCTTCCGGAAGCTGCCATACAAGTCGTGGTAATACGACTTGTTCCCTAAAAGGTAACGAACAAACCCCGAGTATTCTAATACTCAGCAAGACTGACCCGTCAACATGGCACGCTAAGGCCGACACCTAGTATGCAAAGGCTTTTTGGCTGTGGGGTTTACTCCTTTGCGAAAACAGCATTTCAAGGTGGGTCCTTACTTTCAATATTTTAGCTCACTTTAAGTTCATTAACCTTGGTGTTTGCAACCTATCACTATTGCAATCAAGTTTTCAAACAAGATAAAATAGATCATTAATTCTTCCATCTCTCATCTTCATCTTCCATAAATTTTACTACGATGTGACGAGCTAAACAAGCGGTACTCATTACTGCGAGGGACAGCGATTCGAATCGATTTTATACCAGCTGGCAAAACCCGACTACACGA
The DNA here is from genome assembly GCA_031894775.1 of Chloris gayana. Classification (NCBI taxonomy): domain Eukaryota; kingdom Viridiplantae; phylum Streptophyta; class Magnoliopsida; order Poales; family Poaceae; genus Chloris; species Chloris gayana. The sequence goes on from JAUNZO010002281.1 coordinate 93,766, forward strand.
CGTATACGCATCACACCGATCGTATACGACAACCTTCCCGCTAGCACCTGACGGAAGACTAGCCATTTCCAACTCCCCGAAAGTATGGCGACTCCACGACTTCCTTCGTGGCCGACCCATCTCCCTCCCGTGAGACTATCCTCTCACTAACAGCCGAGTAAAGAGAGCCGGCTACGCTACATCTCTCGGGGTGATAGGGTACATCAGCTTGCTGGGCCCATGATACCAGCATGTAGTACGGTACGTTCAAACTTGTTCAACTAAGCCGACAACGGTACGGGCCTTGACCAGACACAGACGGGGCTACCACCTTGCAAGACCTCATCTCTGTCTTGCCCTTTCTCCTACGGGGCCCGTCCGGTCTCAACTTCATTAACACTCTCATCATCTTAGTGTCAACACAAAACCCTTAAAGCCTCCATGCTTTAAGATTCCCTAAAACATCTGCCGTTGTGACTATGAATTAAGCTTAGCTTCTATTGAGCTACCTGTACCAAGTATAGTATAAACATACGGAAACCTACCATAATGCAACTAGGTATCAAACATTCCGTAACACCTAATGCACAAACATAACCGTACTATGTGATAAAGTAAAATATTTAAAAACATAGGTAGGATGCACCGGGCTTGCCTTGATACGGTTCGGAGTTAGCTTCCTCGGCGCGTGGGTCGACCTCGAGATTCCGTCTCCGACTCGACCTCTGGTGGAACCTCGATCACCTCGGAACCTAGGTCGACCAACAATGCGTTGCGAATCACAATCATGTATGCATGAATGCTCATGATAAAATTATGCAAGGGTTTCCTTAATTAAGTCCAATAATTAATAATTAATAATTAATGCTTCATCACCTTGGTTAATTAATAAATTATGAATAAGCATGTTCATTAAGCAATAATTAACAATTATTTATGTTGATTAATAAATGCTTAATCAAGGTCATTAAGTATTACTTAGTCCTGTTCCTTAATTAATTAATTAAGTTCACTAATTACTTAGGTTTAATAATTAATAAATTATTCTTGTTTATTAAGCAATAAACAAATCCTTACTTTAGGTGACATGCGATAAAAGGCTAATAAATTGGAATCACATAAACTAATAAAGTTTAAGTTTAATTTTTGGAAAATAATTTTCATAATTAATTTCATCTGCAGTATCTCCTTCATCTAATTAAATTATTTTTCTTCATTAAACATTTTATTAACATAAAATAATAGCTTTTCTTTAAACAAAGAAAGTGATTAAATACTATTTATAAATAAATTTACTAAAAATAAATATTTTATTTCACAAATAAATAGATCTTATTTTTCTGAGTCTAACATACTTGGTTTGGCATTTTTCCGATTTTTAATGAATTTTCTACGAATTTTCGAAATTTGAAATGAACTGTGTGCACATACTTGGGCTACGGGGTGGTCCACACCGAGATCCGCTCGTGGCCACATGCGATCCAGCGCGTGTGGCCCGCGGTGTGGCGCCACCGCGGCGCACGAGAGACGGCGGCGCGGCCGCCGGACTTGGCCGCCGGTGCCCCAAAGCTCGTCGCGGTAGCTCTTACCTACTCTACACAACGCGGCGAACTCAACCGTGGTACCCACACAACATGAGCTCCCTCCGAAGCATGCCGGCGGCGAGGTCCAGGTGCGGCATGGTGCGGAGATCGCCGGGGAGCCTAAAAATTAGGGAAAATTGGACTACAAGCTCCTACGGAGCATGAGCAAGCTCGACATGGAGGCACCGTGAGTGGCGGGGACAGCGGCAACCGGACGTGAAGAAGATGGCGATTTGCGCGGTGACTGCGGATGAAAACCGATGAGGAGTTGCTCACACGGAAGAGTAGCTAGTTGCGCATCAACCGAGAGAAGAATGAGCGAAAGCGGCTCACCAAAGCTCGTCAATTTGGAGATGCGGTGGTGACACCCCGACGGTGAGCTCCTTGCGAAAATGAGGAAATGCTCGGGTTCCCGGGGTTGGAGGACGAGCGGCTCTGCAGGGAGTAACCGCGGGCTCCGGCCAAGCTGATGGTGTGGTGGTCCGGGATGGAGGAACCCTGGAGTGGCCTAGCGACGGTGCTCCGGAGGGCGGGGGTGGCGGTGGTGCGCGGGGAGGAGAAATGGAGAAGAGGAGAGAAAAGAAAGGCCGGCGAGGGCTCTTATCCCGTCCTGGGACGTGGTACGGGCCGAGCGGCAGCTGCGCAAGCAGCTGCGTAGCTGCTGCGTGGCAGCTCCGCCGGAAGGCGGTGCTCGCGAGCGGCGAGAGCGCGGTGAGAGAGGAGAGGAAGAAGAGAGGTCGGCGTTGGGGCCAGGCCCGGAAATTTTATAAAAACCCCTCGCCTTTCGGAAAATTCAAAAGCAACATTCCGGTGCTCCAAAAATTCCCAAATTTTTCAGGGTTGTTAATGAAAGTATTTTAGGCATTTTTCCTATTAAGTCCATGTTAAAATTCCAAATCATTTTCGAATTAAAAATTCATAGCTAAATTAATAAAAGAGGCTTTGTTTATTTCTTGCAAATATTTTCACAAAGCAAAGTAATTTCAGGAGAGTTTTGTGAACCTTTATTTATGACATTTGAGCCAAAGAAAATGTTGAACATATATTTTATTCTTATTTCATTTCTTTTTAAGCATTTCCTTTATTCTTTAGCTATTTTGATATTTTATGTGTATGTTCTCAACATAAAATTTTGATATCTTCAAAAATGTAACAACATGATGCAATGCTCATGATGACATGAAATGTATTATTTTTCTGAGAGTTGTTACACTGATCACCTCCCTTCTTGTCAACAAAAATAACTCGGGCTCCCCATGGTGACGCACTAGGACGGATATAACCCTTATCTATGAGTTCTTGTAATTGGGTTTTAAGTTCAGCTAATTGTTCACTATCCATCCTATAGGGTCACTTAAAAATAGGAGTTGTACCAGGAACTAAGTCAATAACAAATTCAATGTCACGGTCGGGTGGCATGCACGGCAATTCCTCTAGAAAGACATCGAGAAACTCGCAGACCACTCGGATATCCCGAACCGAAGTGCCTTCCAAATTGTTCAACACAATGCGGTTAGTTGCCCCTCTGGTAGTGATGAGTGCCTCAGCAACATATTCCAATTCCTCTCCTGACCCAACTGTCGACCTCACTGCCTTCTTAGCACAATCAATCGGACCTTTGTGCTTACTCAACGAGTCAATTCCAAGAATGACATCAATCCCCTTTGACTCGAGAACGACTAGGTTTGCAGAGAAATCTACCCCCTTATGATAAGGTTTACCTCGACAAACTTGCTTAGCATGCATCTCTCCCCCAGGGGAAGTAACCACCATATGGTTCTTAAGCATTGACATGGTAGATTATGTTTTTTGAACAAAAATAGCAGTTATGAATGAATGCAATGCTCCAGTATGAAATAAGACAACTGCATTTTGATCATACATAGAAAACATACCAATCACGACGTCCGGAGCCTCCCGAGCGCCTTCAATCTCCACATGGTCGACACGAGCACGGACTTGATTCTGCTTGGCTAGAGTGGGTGTAGCATTAGCATTGCGGCGTGGTGTATTATTGGTGACTTGAGCTGGGGTATGAGCTGGGCGATTCCGAGGACACTGGTCGGCAAAATGCCCTATCCGTCCACAAGCTGAAACAGGGTCCACGACCTCCGGTGTTCTGTCCATTGTTGGGCCTCTACCGAGTTGGAGGTGCCCGATTGTTGTTGGGACGCTACATCCGACGTTGAGGAGTGCTGTAGCCTTGCCCGGTACCTTGGGTCCTCTCGCTGGCCACTCTGCTGTCCACCCCTGTTGAACCGGACGGTAGACAAGTCTTGCGGATGAGGAGCTGAAGCGGGGCTTGGTGTTGTTCCTTTCCTGTTCGCCTGGTGCTCTAGCTTGCGCTTGCGATCCATCCTACCCCTCCTGTTCTCCGGAATCGGTGCGCGATCCACCAGGGACTGGAAGTTCACAAAGTCCCTAGACTAAGCATAAGCAAGACCCTCATTCAATCCCTCGAGGAAGTGCTCTTGCTTCTTCTCATCGGTGTCCACTTCACCGAGGAGCATAGCGTGAGAGGCTGGGTGAAGCGGTGCGGATACTCACCGACGGACATGGAGCCTTGCACCAAGTCTTGGTACTCCTTCTTCTTGAATTTTATGACCCCACGAGGAACATGGTGAGCCCCGAAGCTGGTCAAAGGATGTGAGCATAATTGTAGGAAGTTGGACATATCCAAAGGGCAACATAGATATTCCATAGGATAGAAACAGATAGCTAAGAATGAGCATAAATAAAGGGTGCAATGATATAGAGAGATAACAAAGATATAGATAAAAAAACTCAAGAGAATATAACCCAAACTAATCCTTTATTAACTCATTAATGTATGATAAACGGATGGTTGTAAGACAAGCCTTACATCCCATCGACACTCAAGCAAAAATCCAAATGACAAGCATCACACCACACACTGCAGCAATTTAAACATGAGGACATACTAAAACTAAGACTCACTCTCGACGATAAACTTTAACTAACTCGATTAACTACTCGACCTATCCTCATGGACCTAAATGATGCACTACTACAAAACAAGGATATTGTACCATATTCTTGTAACACATAGAGTCATGTGTTACTAAATATTTTATAGGAACACAAAATTATGTGTTACAAGTATGTTTGTAACATATAGTTTTTATCCCATAATTATGTGTTACAAGAAGTGATTACAGTAACACAAAATTTATGTTACATGCATAGTGTTACAAAGATTATGATTATTCAATATATATAAAGTGTGAGTGTTACAAGAAAAATCTCGTTGCAACACAAAATAATGTTACAACGAGGGACTAAAACTTATGTGCTAATTCATTAAGTCCCTAAACTCTAGACGTGTGATGATCCATAATATTTCTCGAATGACAATAAATGCACTATTGAGTCTAAACTATTGCCATATATTAACGTATTATAAGTTGTGTTGGCAAATAGGAGACTCAACTTCATATTATTATAGGTGGCGATGCAATCAAACCTTAAGTATGACACATGAGCTTATATTTGGAGTTATCTTTTGTCATAACGAGTAACACTCACTTGCAGAAAGTAACACATATATGTGTTACAATAGCCTTTACGTATACTCCATCATGTTATAAATTGAATAAATAGTCACGAAAGTCACAACTATGTCTTAGCTCGGGTGGTATAGGAACTAACCTACAAGTACACCACCGGAGTTCAATTCTTGGCAAACACATATTTTTTATATTTAGTATTATTTTTTGAGCTACAAGTGTAACACTTTTCTTAAACGAGTAACACATATATGTGTTACAATGGGTTGTTCTTGTATCACATATGTTTACAAGCGGTAACACATGTGTTTGTTACAACAAATTTTACTTGTATCACTTTTAGTTACAAGTAGTAACAGATATATGTGTTACAACAAAATTTGCTCTAGTAACGGCGCAACCTAGATCACTTATTAAATGTGTTACTATAGACCTCAATATGTGTTACTAGAGAGTTGACCTGACGTAGTGATGACGACCATCCGAGACAACTACTCCTCCGTAGGTGGTGAGGTGGTGCGGTTGCTAAGCGAAGAAGCTCTTCGCGGGGAGGTGAGCTAGGCGCCACGGTGGGTGATGGCGACGCCTCCGCGAGGTCTTCTTCTTCTTCCTCATCATCTAAGTTCAGCATCTCATAGAGAGACATGATCCTCTCCTCTTGCTCCTAGTGAGTAGCACTTGCTCCTGAAGGCGATCACCGGTGTCTCTAGCGGGGTTGGCGTCACTCTAGTGTCCAAACTGCAGCTCTCTGCGTAGGAGAAGTGAGCATCTCGTCAAGTACGCAGAGTGGGGGTCCCTCCTGGCGCGTAGCATAAGATGAGCCCGACGAGCAGCATCGTTGATCCCAGCATCGAAGGTAGCTCTTGGGGCGATGGCGTGGTGCTTACGAAGGGTACGACGCATGCCGTCCTCGATTGCCCGACGGTAGAGGATCATCGATACTCTCCACCGGTAGCCTCTTCCACGTAGCACTCGTCCGGGTCCCAACATAGGAAGGGGCGTCGTGGTAGCCGAGCCCTTGAAGCAGAAGCCACGGGATGTTGGGGTAGTAGCCGGTGTGTAGTCCAGTGGAGTGGGCCACCATGGCGGGCTGGTACATCCATGCGGTGCCCTCGGGGATGTGCGGGGGCCGAAAAACAACTCTCTTGCACGGGGTGATCTTAGTACGAACCATCTACAGAATTTTGAATAAAGGAGGTCAATAAAATGTTTTAGAAACAAAAGGTACTAGAAGCAACAAGATGAGTATAAATAAGCAAGGTATAAACAATATATATAATTTTGAGAAATATGTTTTAAATTTTATAAAGCTAAGACACGAAGACTTTAACTAAACTAGTGTCCTACGGTCGACATGGCTCGATACCACTTTGTCACACCCAGTCTAAGGCCAAAACCGAATGCATAGCTATATGTGTGCCAGGATCAATTTACTACACATATAGAGAAAATAGTGAAATAACGAGTATAACCAATGCCACGGTTTAAATTATTACATCGTCTCAATCGTATCTTTATTACATAAACTGATAAATGTCTCAAAGGACTAAACGAAACTCGGTGAAAGACTCCATAATCCACGGGCAAACAACCGGCGGAAACGCACGTCTAGTAGTAGTCTTCAACAATGTAGTTCCTCTCGACTTCCGAGCAGCGAGTAGTGTATGACAATAGGAAATAGCAAGAGTGAGTGCATGGAGTACTCGAGCAAGTGTAGGAAATAAATGACATGCAAGATGAATAAAAGGAAAGCCGACACATGGTTTCCAACGGAGTCACCTATACTAGTCATGTTAATTAAACAACCTAGTTACTATGTGATAGATGAACCAACAGGTTACCCCACCTGTTAACCACCGCAAGTTACCCCACTTGCAGCAAACCGTGACACCCCTACCTCGCGAAGCGAGAGGGATTGTCGAACAGGATCGTATCGGGAGACATTCGACGGAGTGAACGTACATTGCACATACATCGGGGATACATTCACCATTTTCATTACATAGGGAAATGCTTAAGTAGAAATTTTCATACATAAGCTCTTAATTATTACAAGCCATGGTTCCAATTTCAGATTACAATACATAAGTGAAGTGTTATTTTACAATACTTAATGAACGTCTTTGCGGAAGCGTAAACATCTCGACGGTACATATATATATATATATATAGCTTAACTAGGAGGACCACACCAGCCCATACGGCGTGGTCTCACTCTTGAGTCGGTGAAGCGGGAACCCACTCCACGGTCCACTCCCGAGGTTCCTCACCTTGACACACATACTTCCCGCAGCAATCACAATAATCGGGCTGCGGGAATCCTGAAAATAATTTCAACACAAACCCTGAGTATCTAATATACTCCGCAAGGCTTACCCGCCAAAAATGGTTCTAAGAACCGACCCTAACATGCATGGGGCTTGACCTGGCTTGCGGGAACTTGCAAAAACAGCACTTATAGAATTTGTCTTACTCATATTTTAGCCAAGTTAAGAGGGTGGAAACATAATCATAAATTTTTGTGAGCAAGACTAACAAGCATGGTTGCAATACATGAATTTAATATTCAAAAACAGCAAGCTTAATCATCATATTCTCTTATTACTACGATGCAATCTGCTCGAGACAAGTGGTACTCATCACCGCGAGGGACGGCGATATATATCGATTTACACCCTGCAGGGACAACCCAAATGCACGACATACGCATCATTTAAGAACACGTATGGCCACCTTTCACAAGATTATCATAGATATGAACCGGGTCCGCCCTCCGAGTGTGCATTCCACATGCAACCACGAGTAGCGTCGGGTCCAAGGGTAATAACACACCCTCCATCTACTCACAAACCCGTGCATCCACCGTGACCAACACTTTGCACAAAGGGTGGAGAGACCATCCAACACTACGACTCTCAAGTTACATCAGTTTACCAACTCCCATACGAAGGTATGCATTTGGTACACAACTCAATACTTGCTCGCGGAGTCACAACGAACGGTCCTTGACCGACACATACGGGGCTATGGCGCACAAGGGCCAACCTTGTCACCGCATCCTACACATGCTCTTCCCCGTACGGTCTCCAATTAATCATGTGAGGGTAACCAAAATTTAATCCCTAGACCGGGTGATCTCCAAATCACTCGGTGTTGCTACCGATGAAATTATTGAGCATAGCAGCTAGCGATTAGGATTATACTTAACCAAGACCACGGGATACAGGAATCTAGTGCAACTAGGTTTCCGAGCAACTCCTAAACGTAAATGCACAATACATCATAGACGTATGTGAAAATAAAGAGAACTTTTAAAACATAGGTTATGCTCCGGGGCTTGCCTTGATTCGGTTCGTAGTTAGCACACTCGAACTCGCTCACTTCAAGTTGGTGCCCTCCTTGATCTTCAGCTCCGGTCGGGGTTCCTATATGGATGCACATGTAATGTATGAGTAATGGATGAGTTCATATTTCTATAGTTCATGGAACTTTCTCAATAATATAACGTAACGAAACGTTTGCATAAATTAAACATGTTCACGGAACGTGATGACATGGTTGTGATGTTGGTACGTGTGGTTTGTTTCATGGGGACAACCTTCTAATTAGGTAAATTTTCCATCATCTAGCATAAATGAACATGCTGATTTTTTAGATCAAGGAAGTAGGGTAGGCTTCCTTATGGAAACGAGTGGCATGAATCATTCATATGACCAAATATATGCATACGATGACGTTTAGTGTTGTGGTCATATCTCAATAATCATGTGACCAAATCTCGGAGTGATTTATTTCATCACATTTCCTGGTATAGCCTATGACCAATCTGGTGTTCATCAATTTATTATACTAAAACTTGGTGCTCACTTCTTAGGGTGATGTTTTCATCATTTTCCAAGTTAATTAGCACTCATGTTCATTTGTGCAAAAATTTATACAATAACTTATACATGAGAGATGACTGTTCTTGCCCAAAATATAAATATGATGATGGCATGCTTAATCATACCATGCAACTATGAAATATTTCATCAAACAGCAAGCAAAATAGACAAACTTGAACCTAGCAAAATTTCTCAGCCGTTCTGTTTTAGCTAAGTCTGGGTTGATAGGCTGACTGCGAAGCCATCTTAGGGTGTTCAAATTTTAATATTTCGCTATAGAACTTAGGCGAATCATGTTGGGTCATGTAAAGTACATAGTTCAAGGTTTACAACGAACGTATGGTTGTTTTATTTGGAGCTGTATTTAAAAAGTTATTGAATTTCAAAAACGCCAAGTTGTCACGCGGGCATAACAGATTAGCACTTTAGAGTACTCGTATCTTTATTTTTCCACATATGAATTACTTGGATTATGTTACCACGTTAAAGTACATGTCATCTACTTTCCAAAGAGCCTTTGCTCATGAAGTTTGGATCCAGGACACAGAAGTTACACCATTTTCAAAATGCAATCTTGTTAAGCAGCGTGGTCATGATAGCCTTTTCATCTTGCTCAAAAATTAAATTTTACTATATAACCATAGGTGTTCATGTACTCCATGTTAAAGTACAGGTTACAAACTTTCCAATGCACTTTGAATCGTTCAAATCCGTGGCGTAAATCTCAAGTTATGATTTTTCTAAAATCCTTGACGTTTACGAAATTTCAGCACGATTCGAAATTTTTTTCTAAGTGTCACGCGCGGGGGCTCGTCGGAGCGGCGGCAGGGCTCGCCGGCGATGCGCTAGGGCTCGCCGCAGGGGTCGGGCTTGACCGCCTGTGCGTAGATTTGGATGGCGCATCTATTGGTGGTGGTGGCGAGGCGAGAGAGTGGACGGAGCTTAGCTCGCATCGAGCCATGGCGGACGCGGCGGCTCCGGCGTGGGAGCACGAGCTCGCCGGGCCATGAGGAAGGGAATGGGTGAGGCGTAGAGCTGCACCTTCGCACGGGGATGAACGGCGCGGGGTCGGTGCAGGCTGAGTGTCATACCCCAGTTTGCACTGAACAAATAGGAGTACCCGTATGTGTGCCGGGATCGGTTGAATCACACATACACGACAAATAAAAGTAAACAGAGTAATTAACCATATCCGAAAGATATCATAGTATTTGTTACGGAAGGACCCGTAGGTCTAAAAGGAAATTACATCACTTTATTCAAGCAGCAGCAACATCAAACAAGCGTGGTAGTTTCATCTTCACGAGGCATCAAGCGGGGATCGCCCGCCTAGTATTCCGACCCGTTGTCCTCATATTGACCCCATTCCTGTCCTGAAGTGTAGTAGTGATTGTACAGAAAGTAAAGCAAGTGTGAGTACGCGCGTCGTACTCAACAAGTGGGGAAACGGATGACCGGCTACAAGGTCAAGGATAGGGTATTAAAGGGGTTTATTTGCATAAAGCCAGTTTTGTTTCGCAAATGGCTTGAGCATCCTATTTTACTATGTGTGAAGTAACCCAACCAACCCATATCGGTCCACGAATACCGATCATGGCCCAACATACTCATCCATACCATGCCCCCTAATCGAGTGAGGATTCCGGGACGCTCGTGACCGTGAGCACGGCTGTCACGACGGTTTACACTCTGCAGAGGTTGTACCACTGTACCACAAGTTGGTGATTTCGTCCCCTGTTGCCGGGTGGACTATAGTCTCCTTTATGCAAACACACTTCCTATGGTGTGATGCCAAGAGATCACCGCAAGACATTTCATTAGGCTCTCCTCCCAAACCGTACGTGGCCACTAAGGTTTCACCGGTAGGAGACTACCTCTCGAGTACGTTCTCCTAAGGGCCCCCTCTTGTGCCTTGCGAGTCTTGGGACGACCCGTCGGTCCCTGTCCCTCATCGCCCATCCCACCAAATCTAACGATGTTGGGAGAGTCACCTAACTACTGTGTCAAGCCTACCCATATCGGTCTTGTGTTGGTACGGACTTCCGGGGAAATCGCTCCAAGAACCGGTCCTTAGATCTATAGCACGCGTACCACAATCCACCACTGTGCCCTTGGCACCAACCAAACATTCCACATGCTTAGATCCCTAATTTCCATGTTGCTAAGATTATCATTCCCAAACCTCATGTGATATAGTTCTTTAGCCAAGTTACAAGTTTTCGCTAAGCATGCTAAGCAAAAACATAAAAAGGAACCGATCCTATTCTACCCAAGTTAACAAGGCATGGCTAGCAATTCTAGGATAGTCCTAAAAATGGGTTTTCCGTCAAATTCACATGCATTCAGGCTTTAGGTATAAAATCCAGTCTGCAAAAGGATCAAATAAGCAAGGACACTTGCCTTCTTCCTGCGTGGAGGGTTGGTCAAACGTTTCGAAGTCTTGATTTTGAATGTCCTCGTACGCTTGCTCCCGGCCTTGGTGATCTCCTATACGTGTGCACCGATACAAATAAAATACAACAATCATCAAAAAGTGAATTCAACAGCATAAAATCAATATGATCATGATATGAATGCATAGATTACGTTCCTATGATCATTTTGATATAAAGAACTTGAAAAACGGAGCAACGGTTCAAAAGTTATGATATTTTGAATTTACAGGGGCTAATCTGTAAATAAAACAGAGTACAAGGCTACTGCAGAATTATTTATAGCTTAAAAGGACTGCGGGTTCAATTTTTAAAACTGAGGGGTTTAAAATGTAAATTGCGCAGAACAGATTGATCTGCGGGTTATTTTTCATAAAATACGAGGGCTAAAATGTAAAGAGTGCAAATAAAGGTTTTTTTTTCTGGTTTTATTATTTTTTTGTTTTCAATAGGGAAACACGTGGACCGCGTCCACGGACCCGTGGACCATGGCCATAGTGGCGGTCCATCGGTCCACTGGACCGAGTGACGTTGACGGTGGCGCCGCCGCGGGGTCTCGTCGGAGAGACGTGTGCACGGCCTCTCGTGTACAGAACCTCGCCGCGGATGTGCTAGGATGGAGAGAGGGCTCTGCCGCACTCACACAGCAGCTCGCGCAAGGCTGAGGAGAACTCGACGGTGGCCTGCAGTAGAGGAAAGCGAAGGTCGGCAGCGAGCTTCGTCGGGAAGGGAAAGGAGCGCGTCGCACTGCTAGGAAAACGGCTCCGGAGCTTCGCGAAGATCCTGCGCAACCAATCTGTGCCGTGAGAGACAGGGAGAAGCACCGGAGAGGAAAAATCAACCATGGTGGCGATGGCAGCTCACCTGTGATGGGGAAAAATGGCGACGAGAGCGATTGAGGTACCGTTGGCTCGAATTGGATAGGGGTAAGGCAGCAGCGAGGTGTGGCGGAGGTTTTATAGAGGTCGACGGCCCCGGGGAGGCGGTGGTGCGGCTTGCCGGCGTTAATGGCGAGTGCGCCATTGACTGCACACTACGGCGCACTCGTGCAACCGTTTCCGGGGAGAGAGAGGAGGAGGCGGGGATGGGGAAGGTCAGCGGTGCGCGACGCACCATCTTCGAGTAACAGATGGGAGGGGAAATCAGGGAGGCATGAAGGGGAGGCGGCGGCGTTGACGCAAGAACGCCGGCTCTTTGTTCGTCCTGAGGAGGAAGAGAACAGCTGCTTGGGCCGTTCGGGTGGAGAAAAGAAAAGAAAGAAAGAAAGAAAAAAAAATAAAAGAAGCTGGGTTTGTGCCTGCTGGGCTGTCCGGGTGGAGAGAAAGAAATAAAACTAAAAATAAAAGAGGCTGGGCTGGTTTGTTAGAAAACAGCCCGAGTGGCTAGTTTCTGTTTTTTTTTTTTCAAACTTTCTTCCTATATTCCATGCTTCAAAACAGTAGTAAAATTTAATAAAAAAAATGCATAAAATATACCAAATGTAGGAAAATCTACTCGACCTACATGCCTACATGCAATGAGATGAAATGCATGATTTAATATTTTATTTAGAAAAGTTTTATTTCTAGCCAAGTTGATCACATGAAATGACGATTGTTTCACATGAAATGACGATTACTCTTGGAGAGTTTAGGTTTTGAAAAATAGGGTGTTACAAACCTACCCCCTTTAAATGAATCTCGCCCTCGAGATTCGGGAAGATCAGAAAAGAGATGAGGATATTCTGCTTTCAAATCTTCTTCTCGTTCCCATGTAGCTTCCGCCTCGGTGTGATGTTTCCATAATACTTTGCATGTACGGATCACCTTGTTTCTTGTAACTCTTTCCGCTACCTCAAGAATTTTGATCGGCTCCTCTGCATAAGTAAGGTCTTCACGAAGATCTACTTCTTCAATATGCAATTGTTCTTCTGGCACTCTCAAACATTTCTTCAATTGAGAAACGTGGAAAACGTCATGTACATCCGAGAGATGCTCCGGTAATTCAAGTTGGTATGCAACTTCTCCTTTCTTATCGAGTATCTTGAAAGGTCCAATGTAGCGTGGTGCTAACTTTCCCTTGACCTTGAAACGTCTCATTCCTCTCATAGGCGATACCTTGAGATATACAAAGTCTCCCACTTCAAAGTTGAGGTCGCGTCGTCGGTTGTCCGCGTAACTTTTCTGTCTTGATTGTGCAACTTTTAAGTTTTCGCGTACAACCTTAACTTGATGTTCAGCTTCTTTAAGTATATCTGGTCCAAAGACCTTGTTTTCTCCCATCTCATTCCAGAATAGTGGCGACCTGCATTGTCGTCCATACAGAAATTCATAAGGTGCCATCTCGATGCTAGTCCGATAACTATTGTTATAAGAGAATTCTGCGTATGGAAGACTCTTATCCCAACTTCTTCCATGTTCCAATGCACAGGCTCTTAGCATATCTTCGAGTATCCGATTAGTCCTTTCTGTTTGGCCATCCGTCCGAGGATGGTACGCAGAACTGAAGTTTAACTTGGTACCCATTGCTTCATGTAGTTTTTCCCAAAATCGAGAGGTGAACCGAGAACCTCTATCCGATACTATCTTCTTTGGTACTCCGTGCAGGCATACAATTCTTGATATATATCGTTACGCTAACCGAGCTCCTGTATAGGTGGTCTTGACTGGAATAAAGTGAGCTACCTTTGTCAAGCGATCTACTATAACCCATATCGAGTCGTAGCCGGATTGTGTACGTGGTAGTCCAACTACGAAATCCATACCAATTTCTTCCCATTTCCACTCGGGAATCTTCAATGGTTGTAGTAATCCTGCTGGCCGTTGATGTTCTGCTTTTACTCGCTGACGGGTATCACGAGGTTGCAACGTACTCAGCAACATCCCGCTTCATTCCATACCACCAATATTGTGCTTTCAGATCGTGATACATTTTAGTACCTCCAGGATGGATAGAGTAAGCGAGAATCATGTGCTTCCTTCAAAATCATATCCCGAATAGGCTTCTTATTTGGTACGCATATCCTCTTCCCAAACCAAATAGTTCCTTGTGCATCCTCCGAGAATTCGGTCGTCTTTCCATCCTTTATAAGTCGACGAATTTCATTTATCTTCTCATCTTCCTTCTGTGCTTCACTAATCTCCTTTATTAGTGTAGGTTCTACTTCTATGACAGTAGTCTCATTCAGAAATCCAAGTTCACATGGTTCACTTAATTGGGGTGGATATGCCCCCAACATAATCTGATTGCAATAAGACTTCCGACTAAGAGCATCAGCGACGACATTGGCTTTGCCTGGATGGTAGTTGATTCCAATGTCACAATCCTTGATTAACTCCAACCATCTTCGTTGTCTCATATTGAGATCGATTTGTGTGAATATGTACTTGAGGCTTTTATGATCGGTGTAAACCTCACATCTATGCCCAAGAAGATAGTGTCTCCAAGTTTTCAGAGCATGCACCACTGCGGCTAACTCTAGATCGTGGGTTGGATACTTCTTCTCATGAGCCCGTAGTTGTCTAGATGCATAGGCAACTACTTTACCTCCTTGCATGAGCACACATCCTAGTCCCAACTTGGAGGCATCACAAGTATACGTCAAAGCTTTCCGTGATATCGGGAAAGACTAACACGGGTGCCGACGTTAATCGTTTCTTCAATTCTTCAAAACCGGCTTGGCATGTTGAAGACCGGTCGAATTTCTTGTCCTTTGCTAACAATTCCGTCATGGGTTTGGCTATTTTAGAGAAATCCATTATGAACCGTCGATAATATCCAGCTAAACCAAGAAAACTTCTTATTTCGGACACATTGATCGGCGGTTTCCAGTTCAATACATCACGGACTTTGCTTGGGTCAACGAGATATTCCTCCAAGTTGAGATGACATGTCCTAGGAATGATATCTCCTTCAACTAGAATTCACATTTGCTGTACTTAGCATAAAGTTTATGTTCTTGTAGCTTTTCCAAGACAAGTTTGAGGTGTTCCTCATGTTCTTCCTCATTTTCTGAGAAAACCAGGATATCATCTATGAAAACCACAACAAACTTATCCAAGTATTCCATAAACACCTTATTCATGAGGTACATAAAGTACGCGAGTGCATTTGTTAGTCCAAAAGACATCACCGTAAACTCATATAATCCATATCTTGTCCTGAATGTCTGTCTTAGGTATATCCGATGGTCTTATTCTTAATTGATGATACCCGGACCGTAGATCAATCTTTGAAAATACACAAGCTCCTTTGAGCTGATCAAACAAATCCTCGATCCTTGGTAAAGGATATTTATTCTTTATTGTGACTTCATTTAAGGACCGATAGTCTACACACATTCTCCGGGTCTTGTCTTTCTTTTCTACAAATAATACGGGTGCTCCCCAAGGTGAAGAACTAGGACGGATAAATCCTTTCTCCGAGTAATTCTTGTAATTGTTTCTTGAGTTCTACTAACTCGTTTACTGCCATCCTATATGGACTTTTAGATATTGGTGCAGTTCCAGGTACCAAATCAATGATGAACTCAATTTCACGTTCGGGTGGCATACCCGGAAGATCATCCGGGAATACATCCGGGTACTTGCAAACCACTCTTAATTCTTCTATGGGTACTCCTTTAGCCTGATTTAAGGTTGCTCCTTTAGTTGTCTGCCTAGCTGCCACATACTCAATTTTGATTCCGTCTTCATTGACCAATTGCACAATATTCTTGGCACACCGAATTACTCCATCATGCTTTCGTAACCAATCCATTCCAAGTATTATGTCTATTCCCTTGGAATCTAGTACTATGAGATTAGCTGAGAAAGCTACCCCCTTATGGTTACCCTAACCTTTGGGCGGACATGATAGCTTCTCATTTCTCCTCCAGGAGAGCTTACTAGCATAGGGCACCTCATAGTGGTTATAGGTAGGTTATACTTTGCAACATAGTTGGATGATACAAATGAATGCGATGCTCCAGAATCAAATAGAATAGTTGCGGGGTTTGAGTTGGCTAGAAACATACCGAGGACAACGTCCCGATCTTGCTCGAGCATCTTCGGTGGCAATGTGGTTGACCTTGCCACGAGTATAGTTCTGTTGTCCACTGATTCCGCATCGGAGCCTGACGCTGTAAGTTATTGGATCTACCAGCATTCCTTAGGGGGCACTGGCCAATGAAATGCCCCATTCCACCACGGTGATAGCAACCTTTACTACGAGCATTGCCATTTGCATTTCCACGTGCACGATTGGACGAGTTAGCAGCAAAATTCGGGCGGGGCGCACTGTGGGTTGTTTGGGCGTGCAGCTTGCTAGGTAGTTTGGGCGTGGAGCACTGGAAATTGGGGCGTTGCATTGGATAATTAGGACGTGGAGCTTGCATAGGGGGCCTGGATGTGTTGGGTGGACGATAGTAGTGGTCGAGGCGGGTTGAAGCGGGGCGGGTGTTGTTACCGGACGACTGTCCTGAAAATGCCATCTTTCTCTTTCCTTCCCTTTCAATTTCATTCTTTTTGTTTTCAATTACAATAGCCTTGTCCACTAACTTACGGAAGTTTTCATAGTCGCAATTCAGCAAGCTGCAGCTGGAGATCATTGTGAAGTCCTCTCATGAACATGAATTGCTTTTTAGCATCGGAACCCACATCCTCCGGGGCGTACCTTGACAAGCTGCGTGAATTGATTAAGATACTCACTAACGAGTCATGTTGCCTTGCTTTAGATCACGAAATTCCTGCCACTTCAACAACATTACCCCGGGGGTACATAGTGAGTACGAAAGGCAGCCTTAAATTCCTCCCAAGTGATTCCTTCGACATTTGCATGTGCATTGCAATATGCTTCCCACCAGTCCGCAGCTGCTCCAGAGAGTTGATGAGCCGCGAAAAGAACTTTTTCACGGTCATTGCATTGTGCGATGATGAGCTTCTTCTCCACACCCTTAATCCAATCTTCTGCATCCATAGGATCTTTGGCTTGGGAGAAAGGAACTGGACGGGTCCTTTGAAAGTCTCCCAATCTATTACGAGGAGGTGGTGGTGGAGGTGGTGGAGCGTCGTTATGATTTTGTGCATTTCCAAGGGCTTGCACCAGCGTTTGCATGAATTGAGCTTGCATGTTCATTAGCTGCTCGATAGTTATGTTGTTGTTGTTGTTGTTATTATCATTGATGTTCTGCTCATTCCTGCTTGAATTTCTTCTGTTTGACATCTGTTGGTGGAATACGGATAGAAATAGAAAGAAACAAAAATAATGATTAATTTTGAACCCCAACTATATGCATCAAGATATGATAGCAAAGTATTTTATTTAATGCATAATAATTAAGAGATGAGGTTGTGGACAAGTTGTCTGAAGCATCCCACAACTCACATCAGCACACCATACCACAGAGTTCATTACATCAATGTCAATAAAAATGGTCTAAGCGTATTTATTCATGGTATGGGTAGCTCCTAAGCATGGGAGGCGACATCGTCGGCGGTGGAGTTGTCGTTGGCGGAGTCGGTGGTGTCCTCAAGTCGAGGGGAGTTGCAGGTCTCTCGTCTTGACATTTGACCGAGTAAGTCGAGGAGAGGTCATTGGGTTCCTCTACCCTTGCCCGCATATGGGCCCTCGGAAAAGCTTCACTCTCAAGCGTCCTCTTCCTCAGCTGTTGGTTCTCATCCATGAGAGTGGTCGACTTAGCGCTTACCTCCAATGTAGTGGCCTTCGATCGGCTCAACTCATTGAGGGTCACCTCCGAACCAATAGGAGCAATGGTGTAGGCATTCCGTTGGGGCATCCTCCTAGGTACATAGGTGAAGTTGGTGCCCGCCGGATCGGTATGCCTCCGGTGACATATGCTTGTTACTTGCTCTCCAAGCGAGCATCGGACTCTGCCTCTCTACGAGTTGTCCGGTGGATAGGACTATGGTGTTCGCTCTCAACCTTCTCACCATCGTAGATAGTGAGCTTGGTCATCCACTCTTCCCTGCAGTAGCGGATCACCTTCTTACTCACATAGAGAGGCTCGTTGGTGATATTAAGTCTTAAAAGAAGATCCACGAGCATACGTCCCATGTATCCAGCTTCTTCTCCATTTGAGCGAAGCTTCTCCGTCCGACGTGATGGGCGGATGTTGTCCTCCTCTTGTTCTTCTAGATCATTTCCTCCTTCTTCATCTTCGACAGCCGGCTGTTCTTCCGGAGCTGGTTGTTCCTCGGGTTCTTCTTCCTCTTCGGGAGCTTCCGGTTCTTCGGGTTCCTCTTCTTCTCCTTCTACTTGTTTGTTCCGGATCCTCCTAAGGGGTTCTTGTGGTACTGGCTCGTTCGGCACATCTTCCACATTCCGATGTGCTAGGTGAAGTCCAGCGTAGCGTCCAGCAGTGCTCTTGCGTGCGGTGCGCCTGGTTCTCGCCATCTAAAAGAAAGAGGAAGATACAAGGGTTTAAATAATGAAATAACAAATCCAAGGTAAAGGTTAAGCAATTTGACAAGTGATAAATGAACCGAGGATAAGACAAGATAAATAAATTAGCAAGTATACAAGGAAATTTTCAAAATTAGTTTTTATAGTTTAAAATAAATTCCTACGGTCGTCCGTTCTAACTAGGCTTGCGTCCTACGGTCGATATGGCTCGATACCATTTGTCATACCCCGGTTTGCACTGAACAAATAGGAGTACCCGTATGTGTGCCAGGATCGGTTGAATCACACATACACGACAAATAAAAGTAAACAGAGTAATTAACCATATCCGAAAGATATCATAGTATTTGTTACGAGAAGGACCCGTAGGTCTAAAAGGAAATTACATCACTTTATTCAAGCAGCAGCAACATCAAACAAGCGTGGTAGTTTCATCTTCACGAGGCATCAAGCGGGGATCGCCCGCCTAGTATTCCGACCCGTTGTCCTCATATTGACCCCATTCCTGTCTCGAAGTGTAGTAGTGATTGTACAGAAAGTAAAGCAAGTGTGAGTACGCGCGTCGTACTCAACAAGTGGGGAAACGGATGAGCGGCTACAAGGTCAAGGATAGGGTATTAAAGGGGTTTATTTGCATAAAGCCAGTTTTGTTTCGCAAATGGCTTGAGCATCCTATTTTACTATGTGTGAAGTAACCCAACCAACCCATATCGGTCCACGAATACCGATCATGGCCCAACATACTCATCCATACCATGCCCCCTAATCGAGTGAGGATTCCGGGACGCTCGTGACCGTGAGCACGGTTGTCATGACGGTTTACACTCTGTAGAGGTTGTACCACTGTACCACAAGTTGGTGATTTCGTCCCCTGTTGCCGGGTGGACTATAGTCTCCTTTATGCAAACACACTTCCTATGGTGTGATGCCAAGAGATCACCGCAGGACATTTCATTAGGCTCTCCTCCCAAACCGTACGTGGCCACTAAGGTTTCACCGGTAGGAGACTACCTCTCGAGTACGTTCTCCTAAGGGCCCCCTCTTGTGCCTTGCGAGTCTTGGGACGACCCGTCGGTCCCTGTCCCTCATCGCCCATCCCACCAAATCTAACGATGTTGGGAGAGTCACCTAACTACTGTGTCAAGCCTACCCATATCGGTCTTGTGTTGGTACGGACTTCTGGGGAAATCGCTCCAAGAACCGGTCCTTAGATCTATAGCACGCGTACCAGAATCCACCACCGTGCCCTTGGCACCAACCAAACATTCCATATGCTTAGATCCCTAATTTCCATGTTGCTAAGATTATCATTCCCAAACCTCATGTGATATAGTTCTTTAGCCAAGTTACAAATTTTCGCTAAGCATGCTAAGCAAAAACATAAAAAGGAACCGATCCTATTCTACCCAAGTTAACAAGGCATGGCTAGCAATTCTAGGATAGTCCTAAAAATGGGTTTTCCCGTCAAATTCACACGCATTCAGGCTTTAGGTATAAAATCCGATCTGCAAAAGGATCAAATAAGCAAGGACACTTGCCTTCTTCCTGCGTGGAGGGTTGGTCAAACGTTTCGAAGTCTTGATTTTGAAAGTCCTCGTACGCTTGCTCCTGGCCTTGGTGATCTCCTATACGTGTGCACCGATACAAATAAAATACAACAATCATCAAAAAGTGAATTCAACAGCATAAAATCAATATGATCATGATATGAATGCATAGATTACGTTCCTATGATCATTTTGATATAAAGAACTTGAAAAACGGAGCAACGGTTCAAAAGTTATGATATTTTAAATTTACAGGGGCTAATCTGTAAATAAAACAGAGTACAAGGCTACTGCAGAATTATTTATAGCTTAAAAGGACTGCGGGTTCAATTTTTAAAACTGAGGGGTTTAAAATGTAAATTGCGCAGAACAGATTGATCTGCGGGTTATTTTTCATAAAATACGAGGCCTAAAATGTAAAGAGTGCAAATAAAGGTTTTTTTTTCTGGTTTTATTATTTTTTTGTTTTCAATAGGGAAACACGTGGACCGCGTCCACGGACTCCGTGGACCATGGCCATAGTGGCGGTCCATCGGTCCACCGGACCGAGTGACGTTGACGGCGGCGCCGCCGCGGGGTCTCGTCGGAGAGACGTGTGCACGGCCTCTCGTGTACGAGAACCTCGCCGCGGATGTGCTAGGATGGAGAGAGGGCTCCGCCGCACTCACACAGCAGCTCGCGCAAGGCTGAGGAGAACTCGACGGTGGCCTGCAGTAGAGGAAAGCGAAGGTCGGCAGCGAGCTTCGTCGGGAAGGGAAAGGAGCGCGTCGCACTGCTAGGAAAACGGCTCCGGAGCTTCGCGAAGATCCTGCGCAACCAATCTGTGCCGTGAGAGACAGGGAGAAGCACCGGAGAGGAAAAATCAACCATGGTGGCGATGGCAGCTCACCCGTGATGGGGAAAAATGGCGACGAGAGCGATTGAGGTACCGTTAGCTCGAATTGGATAGGGGTAAGGCAGCAGCGAGGTGTGGCGGAGGTTTTATAGAGGTCGACGGCCCCGGGAGGCGGTGGTGCGGCTTGCCGGCGTTAATGGCGAGTGCGCCATTGACTGCGCACTACGGCGCACTCGTGCAACCGTTTCCGGGGGAGAGAGAGGAGGAGGCAGGGGATGGGGAAGGTCGGCGGTGCGCGACGCACCATCTTCGAGTAACGGATGGGAGGGGGAATCAGGGAGGCGTGAAGGGGAGGCGGCGGCGTTGACGCAAGAACGCCGGCTCTTTGTTCGTCCCGAGGAGGAAGAGAACAGCTGCTTGGGCCGTTCGGGTGGAGAAAAGAAAAGAAAGAAAGAAAGAAAAAAAAAATAAAAAGAAGCTGGGTTTGTGCCTGCTGGGCTGTCCGGGTGGAGAGAAAGAAATAAAACTAAAAATAAAAGAGGCTGGGCTGGTTTGTTAGAAAACAGCCCGAGTGGCTAGTTTCTGTTTTTTTTTTTCAAACTTTCTTCCTATATTCCATGCTTCAAAACAGTAGTAAAATTTAATAAAAAAATGCATAAAATATACCCAATGTAGGAAAATCTACTCGACCTACATGCCTACATGCAATGAGATGAAATGCATGATTTAATATTTTATTTAGAAAAGTTTTATTTCTAGCCAAGTTGATCACATGAAATGACGATTGTTTCACATGAAATGACGATTACTCTTGGAGAGTTTAGGTTTTGAAAAATAGGGTGTTACACCGAGGTGGTCCGAAGCGGGCCGGCGACGACGGGGTGGCGGGGCGCGGTGGCCGGCGGTGAGGAAGAACGCAAGTTTCTCCACGGCCGCGGCTTGGTTCAACCTGGGGCAAAGCAAGGAGTTGCGTTAGGATCCCGCGCACCCTCCAGAGGCCAAGGTGGAGCATGAGCTCACCCGAGTGGGGCGGATTTGAGCTCGCCGGCGCGGGGAAGAAAGACGGGGGCTCGTCGGTTCTTCTTGGAATTGTAGCCCTCGGATGGCGAAGGGAGGCCGGGAGCTGGGTGGGGAGATGCGCAAGGAGCTGGCGAGGGGCTAGCGCGCAAATGCGGGGCGTTGAAATGCGGAGAGGGCGGTGCACGGGGAAAATGGTCCGGGCGGCGGCCATGGCGAACTCTCCCCCGCCATCGACGGCCGCGCGGGCAGGCTTCCCGGCGAAGGAAGGACGCGATGCTCGACGTGTGGAGTTGCACAGCGGAGGAAGGACGGGGCGGCGCCTAACCGGCATGGGCACCGGCGGCGAGCGCCGCTGACGGTGGCCCTGGCCACTGTGCCGGCCTCTGTTCAAATGGGATTCCCACAATTTATAGTTTTGCCACTGATGCCCTTCTCTGTAATTTGCTCATAGAATTCGATCCTTTCGGAATTTTCGCATACCAAATTTTCTGGAGGTCCACGGCGTTGTAAGGAACAACTTTTGTTATTGGCAAAAGTTCAGATTCGAATTGTAAAAATTTCTAAAAATTGATGAACAGGTGCTGTTTCAAATTGAAGTTGGATTTTTCTAGGAATTTGTGCTGTTCCAAAAATTCAGGAAAAATGTCCTAAATTCATGTCTTGAGGTGCTCTACCAGATTGTGCAAAAATTTAGGGTCACCCCCATGGAAAATGTTGGAGATCTCACTAGCTAGGGTTTTGGACCATTAAAAACCCTAATAGGACCTTAACCCATTATTTCATGTGCTTAGCCAAATGATTAGTGTTTTGTACATGCAAATTTCTTTTTAGCACAGTAACATCGTGAATTTGTGACACGGGGTGTCACAGCCCTCCCCCTTAAAGAAATCTCGTCCCGAGATTATGATTGGTAAAAAGAAGGGTCGAAGGGAGGTGCGTCGTTACCTCGATTGCGAAGCCATGAACTCGGGAAAGTGATTATCCAGGAATTCCTCCTGTTCCCAAGTGGCTTCATCCTCAGTGTGATTACTCCATTGCACTTTATAGAAGGTGGTAGTGCGGTTGCGAGTAACACGATCCTTCTTATCGAGAATCCGGACGGGAGTTTCCGGGTAAGATAGATCATCTTGCAATTGCTCGGTATCGGAGATGACCACGTCGATGGGTGGTTTTAGACACTTCTTGAGTTGCGACACATGGAACACGTTGTGCACACGTTCCAAGTTTGCCGGCAATTGCAACCGGTATGCCACGGGGCTAAACTTCTCCACAATTGGGAATGGTCCAATGTAGCGGGGAGCAAGTTTTCCTTTTATACCGAAACGTGACACACCTTTATTTGGAGAGACACGAAGATAAACATGATCATTTACCTCGAATTCCAGCGGGCGTCTCCTTTTGTTTGCATAACTTATTTGGCGGGATTGAGCAGCTTTCATATTAGCTTGTATCTCTCTCACTTTTTCCTCGGCCTGCTCAACAATATCCGGACCAAATATTATTCTTTCGCCCGACTCGGACCAGTTTAACGGCGTACGGCACGAATGTCCGTATAACGCCTCAAAGGGAGTGACTCCAGAGCTTTCTTGATAGCTGTTGTTATAGGAAAATTCAACGAATGGTAACTGATCATCCCAATTTCCCTTTTGCGTCAAAGCACAAGCTCTCAACATATCCTCCAAGTATTGAATCAACCTTTCCGATTGTCCATCTGTTTGAGGATGATATGCAGAGCTCCGGATTAGGGTAGTACCAAGACTAGCATGCAATTGTTCCCAAAATCGAGAAACAAATTGCGGACCGCGATCTGAAATGATGGTCTTTGGCACACCATGTAAACATAGCACACGGGCAATATACAATTCAGCATACTTCTTAGCACTGTAGGTGGTGTGTACCGGAATAAAGTGTGCTGATTTCGTCGATCTATCGACGATTACCCATATGGAATCATGTTTCTTGGATGTGAGAGGTAATCCAACAACAAAATCCATGGCTATGTCTTCCCATTTCCAAGCGGGAATTTTCAATGGGTGCAATAGTCCGGCTTTCTTCAGATGATCAGCCTTGACTCGTTGGCAAGTGTCGCACTCGGCCACATAACGAGCCACTTCTCGCTTCATGCGAGTCCACCAAAATTTTTCTCTCAACCCACGGTACATTTTGTTACTACCGGGGTGTATGGAGTACTTGGAGAGATGTGCTTCATCAAGAATTTTCTTTCGTAGTTCCATATCCTTCGGAACCACTAGACGGTTATTAAACCACAGGATTCCATTCTCATCTTGACGAAAACACTTACCCTTTTCTGTACCCAATTTCTGTCGGATGTGTTCCATACCTTCATCCGTTTTCTGGGCAGCAATGATTTCTTCTCGGAGAGTAGGAACAAGAGCCAAATTGTGCAATGCACCATAGGGAATGATATGAAGACAAGGATTACTTTCATTTTCAGATTTGCTGACATTTTCCATAGAGCAGATTTCAACTTGATTGCATTGGTGTTTGCGGCTTAGTGCATCGGCAACCACATTAGCCTTCCCGGGGTGGTAATGAATTTCCAATTCATAATCTTTTATCAATTCCAGCCACCTCCGTTGTCTCATATTTAATTCTTGCTGCGTGAAAATATATTTGAGGCTTTTATGATCGGTGTAGAGGTGCACAAGATTTCCTAAGAGATAATGTCTCCAAGTTTTGAGAGCAAGAACTACTGATGCCAATTCAAGATCATGAGTAGGATAGTGCTTCTCATGTTTGCGGAGTTGACGGGAGGCATAGGCAATGACTCGGCCTTCTTGCATGAGAACACAACCCAATCCTATGCCGGACGCATCACAATATACGTCAAATGGCTTGTTGATGTCGGGTTGAGCTAGAACGGGAGCGGTGGTTAAATGCTTCTTTAAGGATTGGAAAGCATTTTCGCACTCCGGGCTCCACTTGAAGGTAGAATCTTTCTCCAACAATTTTGTCATGGGCTTGGAGATGATAGAAAAATTTGGGATGAATTTCCGATAATATCCCGCAAGTCCGAGAAAGCTACGGATGTGCTTGACGGTCTTGGGAGTCTTCCAATTTAGCACGTCAGCAACTTTACTTGGATCGACTGAAATTCCCTCGGCTGAAATGATATGACCCAGGAATGGAACTCGATCCAACCAAAATTCACACTTGCTGAATTTTGCATAAAGTTGATGATCTCGTAGTCGTTGAAGCACGATGCGGAGGTGTTCGGCATGTTCTTCCTCCGACTTGGAATAAATGAGGATATCATCAATGAATACCACCACGAACTTGTCCAACTCCGGCATAAATACCGAGTTCATGAGGTACATGAAATAGGCCGGTGCATTTGTCGATCCAAAAGACATTACGAGATATTCAAAAAGTCCATATCTCGTAGAGAAAGCGGTTTTAGGAATGTCCTCCGGCCGAATTTTAATTTGGTGATAGCCGGAGCGAAGATCAATTTTTGAGAATACTTTTGCACCGACTAATTGATCAAACAACATATCAATGCGTGGGAGGGGGTATTTATTTTTGATGGTCACCGCATTGAGAGGTCGATAATCGACACACAACCTTAATGATTTATCTTTCTTTTTCACAAAAAGAGCGGGGCAGCCCCAAGGCGAAGCACTTGGGCGTATGTACCCCTTGTCCAGAAGTTCGTTGAGTTGCTCTTTAAGTTCAGCTAATTCATTAGGAGCCATTTTATACGGTCTTCTAGATATCGGTGCGGTACCGGGCTGAAGTTCAATTTTAAATTCTACTTCCCGATCAGGTGGCATGCCTGGTAAATCATTCGGGAACACATCGGGAAACTCACACACTACCGGTATATCCTCTAATTTCCTTGCCTTCTAGGTGCTGAATTTGGGTTCTCAAAATTTTTGGACACGGCAATGAGAGGATAGACGGGCCGTATAGAGGTGAATTTAAATGTACTTCCCGGGTATCTATGTGTAAAACAGCTTTATGTCGTTTCATCCATTTCATTCCTAATATCACATCTATTCCTTGACCATTTAAAACAATTAGTGGCTAGAAGGATATATTTTTCCGGCCAAGTTCAAGAGAGACGTTTCTTGCTTCTCGGTTTGTGTGGATGAGGCCACCGGGAGATGTGATAGTGTATGGAGTTTGCAAAATGGTGGATGATAGATGCAACCTATCCACACATGCTTGACTAATAAAATCATGTGTGGCGCCGGAATCGAAAAGAATGAAAGCGGGATGTTCGGAAATGGAAAACATACCCGAGAGGACCGGTTCTCCGGCTTGCACATCCTCGACCGTAGTGAAATTCACACGGCCTGTCTTGGCGGGGGTTTTGTTGTGGTTGTTGTTGTTGTTGCCGCGGTTATTATTGTTGCCATTATTCCCGCGGTGGTGCTGATGCTGATTATTCCCACCATTGTTGCCGTTGTTGCGGCGAGGATGGGGGCATTCTCCGATGAAGTGACCAATGCCGCCGCAGTTGAAGCATGGCTGCTGCGGGGATGGTCCGGCACCTTGGTTGTGCTGCTGCGGGGAGTGTTGGTGACCACGGTGCTGATAGGAGTGGTGGGGCGCACGATAAGGCTGCTGGAAGGTAGTGCGTTGCCCACCCATTGGAGGCACCGGGACACGGAATTTCTGACCGGTGGGGCTGGTCACTGCAAGCTTGAACTTGTGAGGTGGCGCACCGGATGAACTTCCCGCGGTGCGCTTCCTCTTCTTGTCATCCTGATTGACGCGAATGGCGTCCTCTTGCACAATGGCGGCACTAACCAATTCATTGAATGTGCCATTTAAGAGAGCAAGGCGGTCTTGCAGTTTCGGATTTAGACCCTTTCGAAAGCACTCACGCTTCTTCGCATCGGTGTCAGCGTGATAGGAAGCATACTTGGGCAAGATAGTTGAATTTCCGAGCATACTCTTGCACGAGTGCTTGGAGCCTTGCTTCAGGTCAACAAATTCCTGAAGCTTCCTTCTCATGACACCGTCGGGAATGTGGTGTGCACGGAAGGCTGCCGAGAATTCCGGCCAGAGCACCTGGTGATCCGCGGGGAGTGCAGCGGTGTAGTTTGCCCACCACGCACTAGCCGACCCACGGAGCTGCTGTGCTGCAAACAGAGTCTTCTGGTGCTCGGTGCAATTCAGAAGAGCAAACTTGGACTCCACAATACGCAGAAAATTATCTGCTTCCAGGGGGTCCTTTGCTTCCGAGAAAGATGGCGGTTGAGTTGCCCAGAAATCCCCATAAGAGGTGGGACGGGGCTGCGGTGGAGGAGCTGCTGCCTGGGCATTATTGTTCTGGCTTGCCAGGAACAGCCGAAACATCTCGTTCTGATTATGGACGAGTTGCTCCACAGCAGTCAACGGTGGTGGAGGAGGTGGCTGCGACGAAGCACCCTCCCCCGAAGGATCCACCGTGCGACGAGTGTTCACCATCTGCCACACAATTTAATTATACCATTAGTCTCAGCATTTCGGAGCCATAGACAATGATAATAATCAAGGGACATGATATGGACATGAATTTCAGAATGCAATCCATAGGAGGAAAATTTCATTAGGTGCTGAATTAATGGAGTAAAAGCTTCGGTATGAAATTTTCAGATTGCATAAACAGGGGAGAATAATTGCCATGATCCGAAATTGATAGAACCAGAATTTTGCTCACAATTTCAGACCATTCATACTTAGTGAAAATTTCCTTACGATCTGAATTTTGACGGAACGAGACATATATTCATTAAACATAAGCTTAGTGTTTCATATATATTTCGAGGTGCAACCCATTTGTACACAAAAGCGCGCGATATTAACACTTCTTAGCGCGGGGTCACACATCCACGATTGTCCGGGCCTAGCTAGTCATCCATACCTCCTATGCTGTCAACCTACCCAAAACACAGCGACCACTACGTCCTTACGTACGTACAAGCCACTAGTTCTTGTTCTTTAGTACACTACCATTAATTTTACAAGTTTCTTTCTTAACACTAGTTAGCAGCCTAGGCATCGCTGTCGGTGTCTTCCGGGTTGTTCACATCGGAAGCATCGCTAGCAGCGTCGTCCCCGTTGTTCTCCGGTGGTGGTGGCTGCAACAGATTCCAATGAGCTGCCAGCAACGCCTGGTGGTGCTGCTGTAACTCGGCCAACTGGTGCTGGAGATTCCCTATCTCCGTGAACAGCTGGTTCATGTTGGTCTGTGCGGTCTGAAGCTGTCCATGCAGGAATTGCATGGTGGCCTGCTGGGAGTGGATGGTCTCATCCTTCTGAGCAATAGACGTCTTAGCTGCATTTAGCTCATTCAGCGCCTCAATCCGTTCCTCATCACAGAACGTAGCCATCTGCTCATGTTCTGCCTTTTCCTGCTCAGCCCTTTCTTTTGCCCTATCCGCGACGACACGTAGGTTATCGCTGAAGATAAGGTCATCCTGCACCTCCTTGATACGTGCAGTCAGGGCAGCATTTTCCTGCTCCAGTTCGGTGATACGGGCGGTCAGCTGCTTGTTCTCCTCTTTTGCTGAGTAGTAGTCGTCCGTGACGTCGGTGAGACGATCGGTGAGGTCTTCCACCTCAGACCTCAGCTGATTCCTTTCAGTCAGGAGTTGCCTCGCATCCATCTATAGATCATGGTTAGTGTTGACGGTCCTTATGGTCCAATTTTACCGTCAACATGTTGCATCTTTTTGAATCAAACACCATCACCAAGAATAGACATAGGGATTATTTCTAACAAATTCCACTAGTCTTGGTGAAATTATGAATGCAGGTGCAATTCATATGAAAACGAGGGGAAAACATGCACGAAACATGGACTTTGCAATCGACGGATTTTCCCCGGACTAAAGAATATAGTCCAAAAGCCCAAAACCACAAAACAGAGCCTCAACATCAAACCAAGCAAGTGGATTGGGCCGAGTACACAGCCGGGGAAGGCACCGAGAGAAGAATCAAGCCCGGGGAGTCCGGGCCGGTTCGGCAGAACCACCCTAGTGGGTTCGGCCGAGCCGACGAGTGGGCCCCACGGCCCATCTTTCTCCGGCGGTTTGATCACCGACGTGCGGAGGTCGGTTCCACCTGCAATTAATGCCACCGACGTACGGAACCGCCTCCAAGTTGCCGACCTTCCAAGGCTATAAATAAAGGGCTACACCCCCTCTCTCAACACACCACCAACATCAAGATACAAGACAAAACTCTCATCCTTAGGCCAAGGGCCTCTTGTATCTTAGTAGAATAGGAGAGAGGGCAAGGAAGAGGAAGGAGTGTTCCTCCCTTTTGTAAAGTGGAGTAGTATTTCCTTTTCTTTTACCTTGGCGTGTAAACACTCTTTTTGGTGATTTATACGTGGTGATCTACTTATCTATCGTGACATATCTTTGTGTTAGACGTAATTCTTGTTATACTTGTTTACGGGATCATCGCTTCGCAAGAAGTACTCTAGCTTTACGAACTCGGTTCTAGGCCGAGGCTAGAGTAGTGGTCAATAGCATAGACGTGGTGTCTAGGTTTGGAGATCGCCTTTGTTTGCTTGTGTGCCCCACGGTTTGTAGAGGTAGGTGGCGGGAAGTGACAGCCTGTCATCCAAAGGAACCCTCCACGTTCGGGTACATAGTAGAGCTTTCGTAGACCGGAGTGGCTTGGCGAGACCAAGCCTAAGACGGTGCCGAAGTAAACAAGTCTAGCTTGCGTTCGTCTACCTTTAAAGGATAAATAGATAAGAGTCACCCTCTCGACCCTATTTTGCTACGTTGTCTTGGTTGTCCTTGGGTAAACTAACCTTGTTGCAGAAATACTCCGTTCCCTAGCGGATATAAATACGATACCTTGGAATACTCCCGGGTGAAGTGCTACAACGGTATTCCGTGCGCTTGCGGATTCATTCGTGACGTAAGAAATACCAACAAGCATTTACGGCGCCGTTGCCGGGGAACGGTTGTTATCTTTGTAACGAATCAGGTTTGCCCTCGTAATCTATCTTACTTACCGTTCTGTTTTTATTTTTTCCTTACATTCAAAATTTCACAAAAACATATCATGGAGTCACACCCAACCATCCAATCTTTCTCCACTCCACGGGGTGAACTCTTAGAGCCACCATCATCATCACAACCTATTTCTTCACCTGGCTATGAGTTCTCCCCGATTACATTTCGATGATTAGAGGTTTATCCTTTTCGGGTTTTAAACATGAAAATCCTTATGAACACTTGCGAGAGTTTGAACATTTGTGTTCATGCCGATTGATCCATGGCATGACACAAGAAACATTGAAGTGGAAGTTGTTTCCCTTCTCTCTCAATGAGAAGGCGAAGCAATGGTACACTTACACCGCTAAGAGAGTGAACGGTGATTGGAAAGAATTGCGAGACAAATTTTGTCTAGCATTCTTCCCCGTATCTCGTATCACTTCTCTACGAGCGGAAATAATAGGCTTTCGACAAGAAGAAAAGGAAACCTTAAGTGCGTCATGGATTCGGTTCTGTTCTCTAACGGACTCCGGACCAGAATTATTGCTCCCGAACCCGTTTTATTACAACACTTTTATTCGGGATTGAGCAACGATACCGCACTTTATCTTGACACGGCCGCGGGTGGATCTTTTTCTCATAAGACCATAGCGGAAGCACACGAACTTTTGGATCGAATTGTGGAAAACACACCTTTTTCCGCTGACTTACTCGTAGAGCCGGAGTCGAGAAGATGAGGAACTCGTTGTGCAAGAGACACAACACTTGG
Source organism: Chloris gayana (assembly GCA_031894775.1). Classification (NCBI taxonomy): domain Eukaryota; kingdom Viridiplantae; phylum Streptophyta; class Magnoliopsida; order Poales; family Poaceae; genus Chloris; species Chloris gayana. The sequence goes on from JAUNZO010002281.1 coordinate 124,692, forward strand.
TGCCCATGATGGAGCACCTAGCACTCGAGTCCTCATCTAACACAAGAACAATGATAGAGGAAGATGAACCTCTTGATTTCCCATTTGAGTTCAAGGAAGAAATTTTTGAAGATTTTGGAAACACCTTGAACTACTCCTATCAAAAGAAACCAGCACTCCTGCACCAACCCCGAACCTATTGAAAAATCTCTTCTCTTAAAAACTGTTCGGAAGTTGACGGCAATTATGAGCGATGAATGGTTGATGGAAAACGAACTTTCTTCGGAAGTTCTTCGACTTGATCATCCTAGATCAACCATTCGTGGCTCAATTCGGGGAGTAATGGTAGATGTTCTCTATAATCCTCTAGTAGGTGCCAACATCATGTCCGAATCTTTTGCTTCAACTTTATTTGGAAACGAGACATGGGCACCTTCGACAAACTCCTTAAAGCCCCACGGGGCAATTTTTGAGAGTTTGGGGATCATTAGAGATGTTTGCATTAAGCGTAATGAAGCGAGAGGTTTCCTTGGACTTTCACGTTTTCGGAATCCTGGATTTCGATGTTTTGGTCGGTCATCCCATAGAAAAGCTTTTCTTAGGGATATCACCTTCGAGGAACCTTAGACTTCACCCTCGGCAAGAAAACTTTTCTCTTCCTATCATTCATGCACAAAACTCTTTTGCCGAGGAGCCGCTTGTGGAAGAAGAATGCATGGAGGAGGTTATGGCAATTTTTCCTCATGAAAACCCCGAATCATCCTTGGATGAAGATGCTCTTGATTTCATTTTAGAAGAGGATGATTCGGCGGAAACTTTTGAGCTGCCGAAACTTTTACACCTACGCCACCTCCGTAGAGCTCAAAACTCTTCCACCGGGCTTGCGCTACGTTTTTCTTCACGGAAATCCCGAAACCCCTGTCATCATAAGTGACAAGCTTTCGGAGGAGGAAAGCTGCAAAACTCTTAGCCGTGCTAGAAAAACATCACTCCGTTTTTGGGTACTCGCTTGGAGACCTCAAGGGAATCAGCCACTGCTCTTTGCACCCATCGCATTCCCATAGACCCCGATAGTACACCATCTAGGGAACCTCAAAGGAGGTTGAACAATGCGATGCGGGAGGTCGTTAAAAGGAGGTCTTAAAACTTTTACATGCTGGCATTATCTATCCTGTTCCACACAGCGAGTGGGTGAGTCCGGTGCAGGTTGTACCCAAGAAAGGAGGAATGACGGTCGTCCATAATGACAAAAATGAGTTGATCCCTCAACGCACCGTCACGGGATGGAGGATGTGCATAGATTACCGAAAACTTAACAAGGCTACAAAGAAGGATCATTTTCCGCTGCCCTTCATCGATGAGATGTTGGAGCGAGTGGCAAATAATTCTTTCTTTTGTTTCCTTGATGGGTATTCGAGGATATCATCAAATCCCCATCCATCCCGACGATCAAAGTAAAACCACTTTCACATGCCCCTATGGAACTTACGCCTATCGACGAATGTCTTTTGGGCTTTGCAATGCACCTGCTTCTTTTCAACGTTGCATGATGTCTATCTTTTCGACATGATCGAAGAGATTATGGAAGTATTCATGGATGATTTCTCTGTTTATGGAAAAACCTTCGATCATTGTTTAGAAAATTTAGACAAAGTCTTGCAACGTTGTCAAGAAAATGATTTAGTGCTCAATTGGGAGAAATGCCATTTCATGGTTAGAGAAGGCATAGTTACGGGGCATTTGATTTACGAAAGGGGGATAGAGGTGGATAAAGCTAAATTAGAAGTTATAGAAAAGCTTCCACCTCCTATGAATGTTAGGGGCATTCGCAGCTTTGCAGGACATGCGGGGTTCTATCGTCGTTTTATCAAAGATTTCTCTCAAATTGCTAGACCCCTTACAAATGCTGCTCGCGAAGGATGCACCCTTTGAGTTTCTTGATGAATGCATGATTGCTTTCACTACCCTTAAGAATGCACTCATCTCGGCGCCAATTATCCAACCCCTCGATTGGACGCTGCCTTTTGAGATAATGTGTGATGCTAGTGATTTTCTTTGTGGGGGCTGTTCTTGGCCAAACTAGAGATAAAAAGCATCATGCAATCTCCTATGCAAGCAAAACCTTGGTGGAGCTCGGTTAAATTACACTACCACTGAAAAAGAGCTCCTTGCTTGTTGTTTTTGCTTTTGATAAGTTTAGATCCTACTTGAGTGGAGCAAAAGTCATTGTTTACACCGATCATGCTGCTTTAAAGTTTTTGCTCAATAAGAAGGATGCTAAACCTCGTTTGATACGATGGGTTCTTCTACTCCAAGAATTTGATGTAGAAATCCGTGATAAGAAAGGAGTAGAAAATTCCGTGGCGAGATCATTTGTCGCGTATACAATTCACTAACCTGCGGGAATTACCCATCAATGATTTCCTACGCGATGACATGCTGCTCCTAGTGAGGGACTCACATCCATGGTACGCCGACATTGTGAACTTCATGGCAACGAGGTACGTACCACCTGGAAAGAGCAAGAAACGACTCATCTATGAGAGTCGCCGTCACTTATGGGAAGAGCCCTTCCTTTACCGTGTCTGCGCCGATGGATTGCTAAGGCGATGTGTGCCCATACCCGAGAGCACACGAATCATTGAGAAGTGCCATGCATCGCCATACGGGGGACACTACGGCGTGTTTCGTACACGAGGCCAAGATATGGCAAAGTGGCTTCTTTTGGCCAGCCATGTACGAAGACACAAAGGAATTTGTCGGGCGATGCCCGGAATGTCAAAAAGTTGGAGGCATCACGGCAAGAGATGCAATGCCCCTCAACTACAATTTACAAGTCGAGCTCTTCGACGTATGGGGCATTGACTTCATGGGACCGTTCACCAAGTCACATGACTGCGAATACATCTTGGTGGCGGTAGACTACGTGTCTAAGTGGGTGGAAGCAATGCCTTGCGGGGCCGCAAATGCCAAGCATGCTCGCCGGATGTTCCACGAAATTATCTTCCCAAGGTTTGGAACACCGAAGCTAGTGATAAGCGACGGAGGGTCTCACTTCATTGATAAGACCTTCCGAAGCTTCCTAAGAGAACTTGGATCAAGGCATAATATCGCTACTCCATACCACCCTCAAACCGGTGGGCAGGCCGAGACCTCAAACAAGCAAATCAAGCGGATCCTGCAAAAGACCGTAACGAGAAATGGGGAAGGGATGGAAGGACAAGCTACCCGATGCACTATGGGCATACCGTACAGCATACAAGACACCCATAGGCATGTCCCCATACCAGCTCGTGTGCGGGAAAACATGTCATTTACCCGTCGAGATGGAACACCGAGCGTATTGGGCCATCCGGAAATGGAACATGGACTTTAATGGTGCCGGACGCAAAAGAAAAATGGAGATAGCTGAGTTAGAAGAATGGAGAGACAAAGCTTACCACAACTCAGCTATATACAAAGAAAGGACAAAAAGGTGGCACGACAAAAAGATAAAGATAAAGGTATTTAAGGTTGGAGATAAGGTCTTGCTATTCAATTCACGGGTGAAACTCTTCGGGCATGGAAAATTAAGAAGTAAATGGGACGGACCATACACGGTTATTGACACCTCGTCACATGGAGCAATCACACTTCAAGACGACGAAGGTAAAATATTTAAGGTAAATGGTCGGCGCCTTAAAATTTATTTCGAGCCCGATAAAGATAAAGAATTTGATGTCATGCACTTGATTAATTTAAATTTTCTCTCATGATAGCTCTTTCTTATCTATATCCCGTAGTAGCTCTTTCCACTGAAATAATTTTAGCAAGCAATCAACCGAGAAAAGGAAGGGGACCGAGAGGGGCCCACTACGGTTCGGCCGAACCCCCTTGCTGGTTCGGCCGAACCGATCTGAACCCCAAACGGTCACTTTTTTCTTTCATCTTTTGTCTCCAACGGTCACAAGATCAAATCTCCTGCTTAGTGCCTTCCATGCTGCGGGAAAAATCAAATTAATTCTTTCCATGCTTTTATCTATAAATGAAGGTGTTTTCTTTCATTTTTCCCTTGCACCTTTCTTCCACCTTGTCCATTTCGCACAAAAAAAGCTTTTGCCCAGCACCATGGACGGTAGCATCCCAAGCCTCGACGTCTCCGTCACCACCGGCGAGCTTTGCCGCCAAGTCGGCCTCGAAGACATCCTTGATCATGTCTCCATTCCCGGCGAGCAAGCCTTGATGATCCATGATCTACCGCTCGCTATTGAACCTCCACCCACAGCAGCAAGAACACCCTCCAAGAGCTCTCCCGCTGCCGTGGCACCTCGCCAAAAGAAGGGAAATCTACCCCCAAGAAGAAGAGCGCCGACGCCGCCGACAACGCTCTCCCTCCTGGAGAGAAGTACGTCGGCACCCTCGCTACCAAGAGCGGGCAGGTGGTGCACCATCAATATGAGGGCGCAACCTGCCTAGCCCCATCAAGAAGCCCGGCGAGAGGTTCAAGATCAAGGGAATCCGCGGTGGCGGAAAGCAGCTCATCCCGCCGCTCACCTCGGCGGAAAGAGAGACGCCGCGAATCCGTGGGCGACACTCCTCCTAAGAGGATAAGGAGGCGTCTCTCTCCCTCTCCCATCAAGAGGGCGGGGGGAATGTATGAAAGCGAGGAGGAGAAAACTCCTAAAAAAGCCCCTACCAAATCCTCCTCGCTAAACACGTTGATCTCCGCGAAGCCCATGAACGCCTACGTGACAATGTCGCGGAGATCAAAGACGCTATTGAAGACTTGAAGGATGCCCGGGCGAGCCATCGCCGCAGCACCAACTCCAAGATCAAGCGTCTCTTCAAGGACGCGGGGAAGGAGGACGAATACGACGTTTAAAATGAACCTTCCCGCGTTCATCATTTCCCGCGAGCGCATTTAGTTTAATTTCCTTTTTTCAATCATTTTTTTCAATTCCTCAAGATTGCAATGCGCCTGCTCTTTTAAATTTTTAATCATATTAGTGCTCCCCGGTCTTCCCTTACCGGTAGAGCAAGTTTTGTTTCGAAATATCTTTGTCTATTTTGAAGAAAACGAGGCAAAAGGCAAGTGTGGGGGGGACATCGCGGAAAGCAAAGACAAACACACGCGTAGCGCGCAGAAACATTACGAGGAAAACAACACAAGCACAAGCTGCGAAACGAGCACCGGTGGGGCCCGGGCCGGTTCGGCCGAACCCACAGGGTGGTTCGGCCGAACCCGGTGGGTCCCACTCAGCCCTGCTTCCTCGTGGCACTTGAGTTTGTTTCCCACACTTCCTTTTCGCCTACTTTATTTGTCAAGTTCATTACGAGACGCGAAAAACAATTACCAAAACTTGACCAACTAAAACTTGGGAAGATTTCTTTTGAATACCTTTTCCCAAGTCTCTCCCTAATGCTCTCATGATGATCTTGCACACTTTTTATTACTCGCTTCATCACCACTTGCACGTGAACAAATAATCAAATCCATAGGACCCATGTTTTTCTAGATTATTGGCAAGTGTGATATGGCTCGACGAAATGATCTTATGCTTAGCTTACCGAGTCCTTGGGAATTTTATTTCACAAAACAAAAATACCATGGCTTCATGCTCCTCTCTTGATACAAAAATTCCTACCAATGCCATATGATGATCATACCTTGCAAAACTTACATACATATGCTGCTTGTGATTGCAATGAGCTTTACCAAAATTGAGTGACCCTAGAGAGAAACTTGTCATGCTCTCTTGATCAAGATCACGTACACTCCACCGGGGCTAAACTCCTACACTAGGAGCTAGCACCCCACCAAAATAAAGACACTCCTCGTTTGCACCTCTTTTTACCTCTCCCTCTCTCTCAATCACGCATAAACGAGACATGGCTATGTAAAAGCTCACACGGATGAGCAATGAAAAGAAAGCTCACAAAGATGAGCAATGAAAAAGAGAGAAGAAAAGAGATGCTCAAGCATAGAGCAAGAAAAGAAAAGAAAGAAAATAAAAAGATAGCCATGTCTCGAAAATGCAAAATAAAGAGAGGCCAATTGCAATAGGAGTTGTCACTTTTTCATATCCATACACACACGCACTTCTTGATCAAGGTTACATGACTTGGCTTCTCCATGGATCCTTTCTTTTGGCTTAGCAATATTTGTGATACAAGTATGCCTCTCTCATTCCCTACCGAGCTCCACATACAAGCCTAAGAAGTAGGAAAAAGAGAGGCAACACAATGCCTTGGTGAGGAAAACACTTTTTGAGCGATTCAAGAGAATCGAAGAGGAGCGGGAGTCATGTTGTTTATTTTCAAAACTTTCAAAAACCCAAGGTGCTTAGTGAGCAAAAGTATAGTGACTTGAGTCATGAGCTGTTCCACTTATCAATCATCCAAGAATGCATGTTAGCCACCGTCATGTTCACAAGTAAAACGGTGTGGCTTGTAATAACATGTGTGCAGGTCTCTAAGGGGAGAGATCTCTCAACTTACGCTCCCACCTTTACTCGAGGACGAGCAAAGAGCTAAGTGTGGGGGTCTTGTTGACGGTCCTTATGGTCCAATTTTACCGTCAACATGTTGCATCTTTTTGAATCAAACACCATCACCAAGAATAGACATAGGGATTATTTCTAACAAATTCCACTAGTCTTGGTGAAATTATGAATGCGAGTGCAATTCATATGAAAACGAGGGAAAACATGCACGAAACATGGACTTTGCAATCGACGGATTTTCCCCGGACTAAAGAATATAGTCCAAAAGCCCAAAACCACAAAACAGAGCCTCAACATCAAACCAAGCAAGTGGATTGGGCCGGTACACAGCCGGGGAAGGCACCGAGAGAAGAATCAAGCCCGGGGAGTCCGGGCCGGTTCGGCCGAACCACCCTAGTGGGTTCGGCCGAGCGACAGTGGGCCCCCTGGCCCATCTTTCTCCGGCGGTTTGACACCGACGTACGGAGGTCGGTTCCACCTGCAATTAATGCCACCGACGTCCGGAACCGCCTCCAAGTTGCCGACCTTCCAAGGCTATAAATAAAGGGCTACACCCCCTCTCTCAACACACCACCAACATCAAGATACAAGACAAAACTCTCATCCTTAGGCCAAGGGCCTCTTGTATCTTAGTAGAATAGGAGAGAGGGCAAGGAAGAGGAAGGAGTGTTCCTCCCTTTTGTAAAGTGGAGTAGTATTTCCTTTTCTTTTACCTTGGCGTGTAAACACTCTTTTTGGTGATTTATACGTGGTGATCTACTTATCTATCGTGACATATCTTTGTGTTAGACGTAATTCTTGTTATACTTGTTTACGGGATCATCGCTTCGCAAGAAGTACTCTAGCTTTCTGAACTCGGTTCTAGGCCGAGGCTAGAGTAGTGGTCAATAGCATAGACGTGGTGTCTAGAGCTGGAGATCGCCTTTGTTTGCTGTGTGCCCCATGGTTTGTAGAGGTACGTGGCAGGAAGTGACAGCCCTGTCATCCAAAGGAACCCTCCACGTTCGGGTACATAGTAGAGCTTTCGTAGACCGGAGTGGCTTGGCGAGACCAAGCCTAAGACGGTGCCCGAAGTAAACAAGTCTAGCTTGCGTTCGTCTACCTTTAAAGGATAAATAGATAAGAGTCACCCTCTCGACCCTATTTTGCTACGTTGTCTTGGTTGTCCTTGGGTAAACTAACCTTGTTGCAGAAATACTCTGTTCCCTGCGGATATAAATACGATACCTTGGAAGACTCCCGGGTGAAGTGCTACAACGGTATTCCGTGCGCTTGCGGATTCATTCGTGACGTAAGAAATACCAACAGTTAGGGATACATTTTAAGCAGCATTATTATCCACATTTAAGGTAAATAAAAGCTCAAGGTAATATACTGAAAAACAGAACGAAACTAACATCCTTTACAACGTAACCGGTTCTGAACCCTCTCTGTTTTCCCCCAATTTCGTCTCTATTTGTACAGTAAAATTTACCAGAATTTAGGACCAGATGCTAGAGAATTTCCTAAGCTTTCCAACGCATCCTAAAACACAAAAAAATATTAAGCGGATCAAAAGATACGGCGATTTCCGGCTCGACTGTTTTCTGCCAAGGTTTTCTGGAAATGCCGGGAACTTAAAATTGACTCTCTGTTTTTGCTTATTTGAGCGACTTAACGAATTTTCCTTGCCAACCTGATATTAGATGAAATGTGGGGCATAACATGAGCTTTCCAGAATGGGGTAGATCATTTTATTTGGATAAGTACTTCAAAAGTTATCGCGATTTTTGTGAGATACCCGAATCTGCCAATCCGGCGATTCGGTGAAATCTGGCAACCTTTTGCCAGGTTTTTCGGGTAAGTCATTTTCAGTATGATTCCACTCTACTTTTACTTGGATCATCATGCCAGGGTGATGGTACGTATTATGAGCTTTCCAGATTGTGTTTAATCGTTTCGTTTGAGTGAACGATTTAAAAGTTGTGACCGTTTTCGTGAAACCGATAGTCGGTTAGGGTTTCGTTATCGATCGGGTGGGGTTTTTCTGCCTGATTTTCGGATGTCATGCACGAATTGTGTTGAGATTTTGGTGAGTTGTTCGCGACCGTGTTTTTGCATTCTTGATCAATTATCTTATGCAATTGTGATGCATGACATGAATGATGACATGAAATGCCGTTAACCTACGTCCTTTCCAAAAATAAAATAACGTGATCGGTCTATATATAGCCGACCACTCGTTTTTGTGGCAACACACACACGATCTCATCACGGAAACTACACGATCTAAATTTCGTGGTTAGCGTACCTGCAAGAGACCATTTCAGAAACCTTACATCAAATTTAAAAGAAACTATGAAAACAACTATTCCACAATCTCATCAACTTCCTCATATCATCATCTTCCTCATAGTAACGGTTCATAGAAAGAACCGCCCCGTGGATTGCCACGAGCCAACATTGTCCCGTATTATTACTTCCGCGGGCACGGAGCGCTAATTTAAATTGCAAACATACCTGGGCCGGGCCGTAGTTGCGAAAATTTAAACAAGCATAACCCAGGGTTAGTTTGCCACAACTACTTCTATTGTAGACCTTAATTGGGCTTTCTAGGTCGTTCCTCACCGTATAAAGGTGTTCGTGATTTTTAGAATGATCCGTAGTGTACGGCATATCCCGACACGGCTCGATACCAGCTGTGACACCCCTACCTCGCGAAGCGAGAGGGATTGTCGAACAGGATCGTATCGGAAGACATTCGACGAAGCGAACGTACATTGCACATACATCAGGGATACATTCACCATTTTTATTACATAGGGAAATGCTTGAGTAGCAATTTTCATACATAATCTCTTAATTATTACAAGCCATTGTTCGAATTTCAGATTACAATACATAAGTGTAGTGTTATTTTACAATACTTGATCAACGTCTTTGCGGAAGCGTAAACATCTCGACGGTACATATATGATATATATATATAGCTTAGCTAGGAGGACCACACCAGCCCATACGGCGTGGTCTCACTCTTGAGTCGGTGAAGCGGGAACCCACTCCACGGTCCACTCCTGAGGTTCCTCACCTTGACACACATACTTCCCGCAGCAATCACAATAATCGGGCTGCGGGAATCCTGAAAATAATTTCAACACAAACCCTGAGTATCTAATATACTCCGCAAGGCTTACCCGCCAAAAATGGTTCTAAGAACCGACCCTAACATGCATGGGGCTTGACCTGGCTTGCGGGAACTTGCAAAAACAGCACTTATAGAATTTGTCTTACTCATATTTTAGCCAAGTTAAGAGGGTGGAAACATAATCATAAATTTTTGTGAGCAAGACTAACAAGCATGGTTGCAATACATGAATTTAATATTCAAAAACAGCAAGCTTAATCATCATATTCTCTTATTACTACGATGCAATCTGCTCGAGACAAGTGGTACTCATCACCGCGAGGGACGGCGATATATATCGATTTACACCCTGCAGGGGAAACCCAAATGCACGACATACGCATCATTTAAGAACACGTATGGCCACCTTTCACAAGATTATCATAGATATGAGCCGGGTCCGCCCTCCGAGTGTGCATTCCACATGCAACCACGGTAGCGTCGGGTCCAAGGGTAATAACACACCCTCCATCTACTCACAAACCCGTGCATCCACCGTGACCAACACTTTGCACAAAGGGTGGAGAGACCGTCCAACACTACGACTCTCAAGTTACATCAGTTTACCAACTCCCATACGAAGGTATGCATTTGGTACACAACTCAATACTTGCTCGCGGAGTCACAACGAACGGTCCTTGACCGACACATACGGGGCTATGGCGCACAAGGGCCAACCTTGTCACCGCATCCTACACATGCTCTTCCCCGTACGGTCTCCAATTTAATCATGTGAGAGGTAACCAAAATTTGAATCCCTAGACCGAGTGATCTCCAAATCACTCGGTGTTGCTACCGATGAAATTATTGAGCATAGCACTAGCGATTAGGATTATACTTAACCAAGACCACGGGATACAGGAATCTAGTGCAACTAGGTTTCCGAGCAACTCCTAAACGTAAATGCACAATACATCATAGACGTATGTGAAAATAAAGAGAACTTTTAAAACATAGGTTATGCTCCGGGGCTTGCCTTGATTCGGTTCGTAGTTAGCACACTCGAACTCGCTCACTTCAAGTTGGTGCCCTCCTTGATCTTCAGCTCCGGTCGGGGTTCCTATATGGATGCACATGTAATGTATGAGTAATGGATGAGTTCATATTTCTATAGTTCATGGAACTTTCTCAATAATATAACGTAACGAAACGTTTGCATAAATTAAACATGTTCACGGAACGTGATGACATGGTTGTGATGTTGGTACGTGTGGTTTGTTTCATGGGGACAACCTTCTAATTAGGTAAATTTTCCATCATCTAGCATAAATGAACATGCTGAGTTTTTAGATCAAGGAAGTAGGGTAGGCTTCCTTATGGAAACGAGTGGCATGAATCATTCATATGACCAAATATATGCATACGATGACGTTTAGTGTTGTGGTCATATCTCAATAATCATGTGACCAAATCTCGGAGTGATTTATTTCATCACATTTCCTGGTATAGCCTATGACCAATCTGGTGTTCATCAATTTATTATACTAAAACTTGGTGCTCACTTCTTAGGGTGATGTTTTCATCATTTTCCAAGTTAATTAGCACTCATGTTCATTTGTGCAAAAATTTATACAATAACTTATACATGAGAGATGACTGTTCTTGCCCAAAATATAAATATGATGATGGCATGCTTAATCATACCATGCAACTATGAAATATTTCATCAAACAGCAAGCAAAATAGACAAACTTGAACCTAGCAAAATTTCTCAGCCGTTCTGTTTTAGCTAAGTCTGGGTTGATAGGCTGACTGCGAAGCCATCTTAGGGTGTTCAAATTTTAATATTTCGCTATAGAACTTAGGCGAATCATGTTGGGTCATGTAAAGTACATAGTTCAAGGTTTACAACGAACGTATAGTTGTTTTATTTGGAGCTGTATTTAAAAAGTTATTGAATTTCAAAAACGCCAAGTTGTCACGCGGGCATAACAGATTAGCACTTTAGAGTACTCGTATCTTTATTTTTCCACATATGAATTACTTGAATTATGTTACCACGTTAAAGTACATGTCATCTACTTTCCAAAGAGCCTTTGCTCATGAAGTTTGGATCCAGGACACAGAAGTTACACCATTTTCAAAATGCAATCTTGTTAAGCAGCGTGGTCATGATAGCCTTTTCATCTTGCTCAAAAATTAAATTTTACTATATAACCATAGGTGTTCATGTACTCCATGTTAAAGTACAGGTTACAAACTTTCCAATGCACTTTGAATCGTTCAAATCCGTGGCGTAAATCTCAAGTTATGATTTTTCTAAAATCCTTGACGTTTACGAAATTTCAGCACGATTCGAAATTTTTTCTAAGTGTCACGCGCGGGGGCTCGTCGGAGCGGCGGCAGGGCTCGCCGGCGATGCGCTAGGGCTCGCCGCAGGGGTCGGGCTTGACCGCCTGTGCGTAGATTTGGATGGCGCATCTATTGGTGGTGGTGGCGAGGCGAGAGAGTGGACGGAGCTTAGCTCGCATCGAGCCATGGCGGACGCGGCGGCTCCGGCGTGGGAGCACGAGCTCACCGAGGCCATGAGGAAGGGAATGGGCGAGGCGTAGAGCTGCACCTTCGCACGGGGATGAACGGCGCGGGGTCGGTGCAGGCTGAGGTGGTCCGAAGCGGGCTGGCGACGACGGGGTGGCGGAGCGCGGTGGCCGGCGGTGAGGAAGTGTTGACGTCAAAAGTCGCCAACACACCGTTGTCCGGAGAGTCCACCGGAACCCCGGCGATGCGGGGCCCTGTGCTCCCAACGGACCGGCTCAGCTCGCCGACTCTCGTGTGCGCTGGTGCGTGCCGGATGGTTTTCCTGCAAACCAACAAAGACAATAAAAGGTGTAAAATTCCGGGTCATCGGCCCGGATAGACCGATGTGCGGCCGTGGCCGATTCCGGCGTAAGATAGACAAAATCGGCCATCGACGAGGAGCAGCACGGCCCATCCATTTATGTATTAAATGCCAGGCAAACGAACTGCGATACAAACGATACGAAATCGGCCGACGCTATAACATGCGATCGGTGGCTAGCAGCCGATTTCGTCGGTAAACGATCAAATCATTAAGACTTTGCGGGGATGCATTATCGAATAAAATGTAAACAAGGTAATTATTAATGGGATGTAATTAATTTGATAGCAAGAAGATGGTTTAATCATCAATTAGATCGATAAATCGGCCGATCGGGCATCCGGCCGATTTTGCCATTGATTATAACAATGAGTTATTAGATCATATCTAGATGTATGATGATGATCAATGAAATCGTACTAATAACTCGGGTCCAAAGGCAGTTTTAACAGATTTAGCTAATTGAACATAAAACAGCTAATGAACGTGATAAGCAATCGGCTAAACACTCCGAAAGAACGAGTAAGACAAATACAACCACACGGATCCCGAATCGGCCGGTCGCTCCAACGGGACAAGTCAGCGATGGCACACGGCTGGACCAGGTCTAACGGCCGCGCACGCACGGCCGATTCGGGACAAGCATAATCATAAACGCCTTAACTATGAAAGTAAATCTACATCCTATCCAATCGGCTGCATGCGCCTAGGACAAGTCAACTATCGCAAAGGCAAACACGGGACACGTCAAGCTGAATCTGCACGGATCGAATCGGCTAAGATGTAAAAGAAATCTCATAGCGGCTACTGTGACTCGAACGACCAGATCCGAGCCAATCGGCGTTGTGAGCAAAGGCTGGGACGGGGAGGCGGGACAAGTCAAACTACCTCCACCACGAGCCCGGACCGGGTCGACTTGACTCATTCCGGCCGATACTCACTACGACGGTCGAAAACGGATCCGGTCGCCGGATAACTAGCAATTAAGCCATCTAATTACGAACAATGCGCCGAGAATTAGACGACATAATTACCTTGTCAAGCCGACTTGTTGTCGGCCAGGAGCCCGAAGATCCCCGCGAAAACGGTAAAGACTTGACGAGAAAATTAGGGTTTGGCGATGCGCCGAAAGTTGTATTGGATGTGAATCGAGTTTACGGGTTACATCGAGTACAAATTTATACCCGGCACAAAGAATCCTACTCGGACCCTCTTCGGGCCGATTTCCTAACCGACTAGGATCCTTTTCCAAAATTAAACTATTATTTCTAATTTTACAACGTGGGCCGGGCCCATCAATGTTATGCTCTTCGTTGGCGTCCGCGCACGATTCTCGGGAGGGACGCGCCCTTTACTCGCCCAAGCGGCCGTCGGCCTTACGCCCACCGGCCCTCTTTGACCTATAGTCGGCGACAATGGGTCCCTTGGTCAAAAACCGGCGTCAACACATGTCCCCCTAGTCCGGGGTATGCAACGCATGCGTCGGACTGATTTATCCTCTTTTCTTGCGCCGGTTTTCTTGCCCGTCACCTCTCCATAAAACCCGGGGTCACCCCCGGTCATTTCCCATCTGTTTCTTCTCCTTAGCTTTCATCCTCCCCTGTTCTAGCGACTTTTGCCTTTTCGAGCCCTTTCAACTTCCCACCGCGCCGCCGTCGTTTTCTCTTCCGGTGACCATGAATCCTGCTTGTTGCCGCTGCTGCGTGCCGCCGCCGCCGGCTGCGTCGTCGCCACCACCAACGCCGTTCCGGAGGTAATGTACACTCGAGCACCCTTCTTTTCTACCTTTGCAATCTTTTTCGCGTTCTTGTTCTTGTTCATTTTCACAATCTATCTTCTTTCCGTTCCGTTTCTTATTTTAGCCCTATTCCTTGTTTTTAGGAGATCCGGAACCAAGTCGTCATCCCATCCAACATCCCAACTCACTTCTTTTTGGGCCCCATGGGCGATCCCGACCCCACGGATCTCATCCGTGCCGAAACGAACCGGGTTCCGTTTCGGCAACAATCTCCTTTATCGGCCGAGTGGGCTAACGAGCTTTCGGTCATGGCCGACTCCCGTTGCTTGGATGGCGTGATTGGTATAACCGGGTGTCGGCCGTCCATCTGCAAGGTTGGGCCGATATCGGCATCGCCCATGCCATCAAACTCTCTCCGGCCGATCACCACAAGAATGAACCGTTGCTTGGCGGCAGCTTCTTATCTCCGGTCGGATGCCCTGAGCTCGCTTCATGTTCGGCCACGGCCGGCTACCATGACCCTCCTGGATACGGTCATGTTGGCCGATTTGAATATCACGGCGGAGGCCACCCCGGATGCCATCCGCATTAAGTCCTCCCATCGGATCAACCCTAAGGACACCGGGGGTTGGAAGGTCTACATCCGGACCTACAACAAGGGGCACGGCACGGTCGATCGCCGCGAGCACGTTGCCTTCCTCAACATGTGGCTTGACCACTTCTTCTTCCGTGGGGTCGGCGTGAGCCCCACAAACAATTTTCTGCCGATGGCCAATGTATCGGCCGACAGCCATGCCCTTCCCATGGGCAAGTATCTTACGGGGTCGGCGTACCTCCTTCTTCACCAGGTTTCGGTGGAGTTGCGCTCCGGCCGATCGATCAAGAACCTGGGTGGCCCTTGGTGGTTTATCCAAATGTGGTTGTCCCTTCATACCACCAAGGCCATCGATCTGGACCTCGGTGCGCTCACCTTCCCCGGCAACTACGCCGAATCGGCCACGCCCGATTCAGCCGGTGCATTTCTTTCGGGGAAGCGTTATCCATGGCACCGGGGCGGCCATGTCGGATGACAACCTGGCGTATTGGTTCGCCGCCCTCTACAAGGGCCTCAACAACGAAAGTACGGATTGGTACCCGTACATCGATTTCTTCGAGAAGGGATATGACACTCCTTTTACGATCGATCCAACTTTCCCAACGGCCGACGGGGAGGCGGTCAAAATCTTCACCACCTGCCTCCGCCCCTGTCTGCTGCCGACGGGACTCATTGCTCGGGAGCAAGGCTTTCTGCTCCTATGAGTTCTACCACCCGTCGGTGGCGGCCCGCCAACTCGGCTTCGGCCGGTTGTGTGACATCCCCTCCGGGATACCCGGGAATCGGAACGAGCGGGACACTCGACGAAGCGAGTTACAACGAGTGTATCATCTCATACAAGCCAGAATATATACATCATGGTATAATACAACCAGGTTTTCAAATTCCAAACATTCGTGCAGCGGAAAGATAACATTATTGAAGTTTAACATCCTACGAGTCTTTAGCGGAAGCTTATTTATAATACAACTCAAAAGGTTTCACCGAACGTCGTGATGTACTTGAGCCCTTCGTACATCACGGTCCTCTCTCATAAAGGTGTGGGAATACGTTCCCACTGCAGGGAACCTCCTCCGGACATTGCTCTTCCTCGGGAAAACTGCCGTACAAGTCGTGATAACACGACTCATTCCCTGTGAGGTAACGAACAAACCGTGAGTATTCTAATACTCGGCAAGACCGACCCGTCAACATGGCACGCTAAGGCCGACGCCTAGTATGCAAAGGCTTTTTGGCTGTGGGGTTTACTCCTTTGCGAAAACAGCATTAAAGGGTGGGTCCTTACTTTCGATATTTTAGCTCGGTATTAAGTTCATTAACTTGGATGGTTGCACCTATCACTATTGCAAACAAGTTTGCAAGACAAGATTATATAGCTCGAGTTATCCTTTCAACCCTCATCTTCATCTTCCAGTATTAATTACTACGATGTGACGAGCTAAACAAGCGGTACTCATTACTGCGAGGGACAGCGATTCAAATCGATTTATACCAGCTGGCAAAACCCGACTACACGACGTATACGCATCGCACCGGTCGTATACGACAACCTTTCCCGCTAGCACTGACGGAAGACTAGCCATTTCCAACTCCCGGAAGTATGGCGACGCCGCGACTATCCTCGTGGTCGACCCATCTCCCTCCCGTGAGACTATCCTCTCAGCGACGGTCGGCAAAGAGAGGCGGCTACGCTACATCTCCGGGGCGATAGGGTACATCAGCTTGCTGGGCCCATGATACCAGCATGTAGTACGGTACGTTCAAACTTGTTCAACTAAGCCGACAACGGTACGGTCCTTGACCGACAAAGACGGGGCTACCACCTTGCAAGACCTCATCTCCGTCTTGCCCTTTCTCCTACGGGGCCCGTCCGGTCTCAACTTCATTAACACTCTCATCTCATCCTCTTTAGTGTCAACACAAAAACGCTTAAAGCCTCCATGCTTTAAGTGCCCTAAGTAGCTACCGTTGCCACTATGAATTAAGCTTAGCCTCTATCGAGCTACCTGTACCGGTATAGCACAAGCGAGACGGAAACCTACCATAATGCATCTAGGGTGTCAACCAAACCCTAATACCTAATGCACAAGCATAACTGTACTATGTGATAAAATAAAATATTTAAAAACATAGGTAGGATGCACCGGGGCTTGCCTTGAGTTTGGTCGAAGTTAATCTCCTCGGCGAGTCGGGTCGATTTCGAGATTCCGGCTCCGACTCGCCCTCGGGTGGAACCTCGATCACTTGAGAACCTAATCGACCAGACAACGCATCGCGAATCACGATCATGTATGCATGAATGCATATGATGAGAGGATGCAAAAGTTCATAAGTTAAGCCTTGTATTAACATAATGATTAACATTTAATTACCTTGGTTAATTAACGAGTTAAAGATAAGTCTACTTATTAAACGAGTAATTAACAATTACTTAAGCTGATTAACGAGTGTTTAATAAGATCAACATTAATTAATGTTGTTCCCTTAATTTCTTAATTAAGATTACTAATTACTTAAGTTGAATAATTAAGGAATTATTCTGATTTATTAAGCAATAATTAACTAATTACTTTAAGTGACTAAAGAAGAATAGATTAGGATTACATAAAATAACATTGTTTAAATTTAATTTTGGAAAAACAATAAAGTTTATTATTAATTTCGTCTGCAGTATCTCCTTTATTAAATAAAATCATTTTTCATAATTAAACATTTTATTTACATAAAATAATAGCCTTTCTTTAATTAAAGAAAGTAATTAATTACTAATTAATAAAATAAATTACTCAAAATACATATTTTATTTCACCAATGGGTAGATCTCATTTTTCTGAGTTAAACAAAGTTGGTTTGATATTTTTCCGAATTTTATTGAATTTTCTACGAATTTTGCAGTTTGAATCAATTACGAAAAGATTAAATTCGAAAATAGGAAAACGAGTGCCATCGGGCCGAAAGTGACCGGCCCAACGGCTGGCAGCCCAACAAACGAAGCCGGCCCAAGCGGCGTCTCCGCGACTCCACGGCCCACTCCGGCCCAACAACCGAGCGCGGCCGGCTCGGCTCGGCCTCGTGCGCCATGGCGCCGAGCGGCCGGGCTGCGGCGGCGGGTCGCCGGAGATGGTCCGCGAAGCTCCCAAGCTCGCCGCGGACCCACTAGAACGTTCCCGGCGTGAGGCGAACTCCCGAGCAATGACGCGCTCACATGAGCTCTACCCTAGACACGCCGGCGGCGAGGTGCGGCTCCGCCGAGCGTTCGGCGATGTCGCACGCGGCCTACGGAGCACCAAATTGCTCCCCGTTTCTTCCTACAGCATCACGGGAACAAGGGCTACACCGGCGCCAACACGGTCGACGCCCTGGGTGGCCGGAACAGGGGCTCGCATCGGAGGCCGGCGGAGAATCGACGGTCGGACTCGGGGAAAGCCGGATTCCGGCCAACGTGGTGGGAAAAATGGAAGCAAAGGTGGCCTAGATACTAGAGAATAGTATTGCGCACATTATGGAAGAAGAAAGGGGGATGAGTACGCACCGGAGCGGAAGAATTTTGGAGCGGCGGCCGGACACGTCGGAGATGGCGGCTTCGGGAAAACGGCTCCGCTCGTCGAGGTTAGAGCAGCTCGTCGGGAATGGAGACCGGGCGCAGCTCCGGCGTGGGCGTGCGGCGCGGGCGGGGGTGGTGGCTTGCCGGAAAGGTGGCCGGAGGCGGCCGAGCGGGGTGGAGAACGAGGCGCGGCCCGAGCGAAAGGAAACCAAGGGAGAGGAATGGATGAGCTCGGCGGGTTTTATCCCCTTCGTACGTCGGTTGGAGACGGACCGCCGAGCGGCTGCGTGGAGCAAGCTCCTGCGTGGCGTGCGGCGTGGCGGCCTGGCCGGAAGGCGGTGCCCGGGGCGGCGCTGCGTCGGTAAGAGAGGGAGAGAGAGAGATTGACACGGGGGCCCTGGCATTTTACATAAAACCCCCTGGGTTTTTAACTAATTGAAACACTGATTTCCGGGGCTCCAAAAATTCCGTAAAAATTCAGGGAGATATTTGAAAGTATTTTAAACATTTTTCCTTTTAGGTCCAGGTTGAAATTCCAAACTGGTTTTTGAATTAAAATTCAAGTTTAAAAATGAAAACATAAGCTTTCATTATTTCTTGTAGGTATTTTTACAACTTGACATGAATTAGCGGTAACTTCAAAAATTACTTACTTGTTGTGCTTCACAAAAATTTAATTCTTTTCTTTACAAATGCACATGATGACATGATGATCCATGAAATGAAATGTTTATTTTTAGAGTTGTTACTGACCCTCCCCCTTACGGGAATCTCGTCCGAGATTCGCGGTCGAGACGACTAAGTGACGGTACTAAAGAATTCGGGGTAGTTGGATCGAAGAAATTCCTCTTGTTCCCAAGTAGCTTCGGCTTCCGAGTGATTACTCCATTGGACCTTATAGAATTTAATGGTCCGATGACGAGTCACTCTATCCTTGGTGTCGAGAACTTTCACTGGACGTTCGTCGTACGTCAAATCCGGCTGTAATTGTTCCACCTCAGTTGTCGGTATATCCACGGGTGGTTTCAAACATTTCTTCGGTTGAGATACGTGGAATATATTGTGTATACCCGACAAGTGTGCTTGGCAACTCCAAACGATAGGCCACGGTTCCACATCTTTCGAGGATTGGAAAAGGTCCGATGTATCGTGGTGCTAACTTTCCCTTGATCCCAAACCTTTGAACACCTTTGGTAGGAGATACTCGAAGATAGACTCGATCTCCAACCTGAAATACCAACTCTCGACGTCTCTTGTCGGTATAGCCGATCTGTCGAGATTTAGCCCTCTTGAGATTCTGCTGGATTAGACGGACTTGCTCCTCTGCATCCTTTACTAGGTCTGGCCCGAAGATCACTCTTTCTCCACTTTCGGACCAATTCAAGGGCGTACGACAAGCTGCGTCCATATAGGGCTTGGAATGGCGACATTCCTGCACTCTCTCGATAGCTGTTGTTGTAGGAGAACTCTGCCAACGGTAAACACTTCTCCCGGTCTTTACCATAGGTCAAGACACATGCTCGAAGCATATCCTCGAGATATTGATTGATCCTTTCTGTTTGTCCATCCGTTTGAGGATGATATGCTGAAGCTTCGTATTAGCTTGGTTCCCAAGGATTCCTGTAATTGCTCCCGAGAATGCGGAGACAAATTGTGTTCCTCGGTACGATATAATGGTCTTCGGCACTCCATGCAAACGAGAGAACTCGAGCAATGTAGAGTTACGCATACTTCTCGGCGGTGTATCGAGTGTGTACCGGTATGAAATGAGCGAGACTTCGTCAACTCTGTCGACAATGACCCAGATTGAGTCATGCTTTCGGGGACTTAGTGGTAATCCAACGATGAAATCCATGCTGATGTCTTCCCACTTCCATTCGGGGATACTTAAAGGTTGTAAGGGTCCTGCTTGCTTTAAGTGTTCCGCTTTAACCCGTCGACAAACATCACATTCATTGACATACTTAGCTATTTCTCGTTTCATGCGCGTCCACCAAAATCTTCGCCTTAGATCTTGATACATCTTGTTAGTTCCGGGATGAAGAGAATACTTGGACATATGAGCCTCATCCATGATTTTCTTGCGAAGGGGTTGGTCTTTTGGTACCACCAATCGATTCTTGAACCAAATAGCCCCCTCGTTATCTTCTCGGAAACACTTAACTTCACCTTTCTTGAGTCGTCTTCTTATATGTCCCATACCAACACTCTTCTGTTGAGCTGCTATCACTTCCTCGCGCAAGGTAGGAATAAGAGCCAAATTTGTTAATGCTCCATACGGAATAATCCGAAGATTTGGCTCATCATTCTTGGGTGAGGGTGCTCGAGTCACGAATCGAGCCATAAGGTTATTGCAATGAACCTTGCGACTTAAGGCATCGGCTACTACGTTTGCTTTGCCGGGGTGATAATGAATCTCCAGCTCATAATCTTTGATTAACTCCAGCCATCTTCGTTGGCGCATGTTCAAATCAGCTTGAGTGAAGATGTACTTGAGACTCTTATGGTGCGTATATAGGTGTACTAAGTTGCCCAAAAGATAATGTCTCCAGCTCTTTAATGCAAGTACCACTGCTGCTAGTTCCGAGATCATGGGTAGGATAGTGTTCTTCATGACGCCTTAATTGCCGAGAGGCATAGGCAATTACTCGTCCTTCTTGCATTAGAACACACCCAAGTCCTGTGCACGATGCATCACGAGTACACATCAAAAGGTTTCGTCGGATCCGGTTGAGCAAGTCTTGGAGCTGTAGTCAACAACTTCTTCAATGTTTGAAAAGCTTCTTCACATTCTTGGCTCCATACATACTTCTTATCCTTCTCCAAGAGCTTAGTCATTGGCTTGGCGATCTTTGAGAAGTTTAGAATAAACCTCCTGTAGTAACCGGCCAATCCCAAGAAACTTCGATGCGGGAGACAGGACTTCGGTGATTTCCAATTCAATACATCTTGAACTTTGCCAGGATCCACTGCCACTCCTTCGGCTGATATAACATGACCTAGGAATGGTACTTTCGTCGACCAAAACTCACATTTGCTGAACTTAGCATAAAGCTGATGATCCCTTAATCTTTGTAACACCACTCGTAAGAGATTAGCATGTTCCTCTTCGACTTGGAGTAGACCGGGATGTCGTCAATGAACACTACGACAAACTTGTCCGGCTCCGGCATGAATACAGAATTCATGAGGTACATGAAGTGTGCTTGGGGCATTAGTCAATCCAAAAGACATCACCGAGATACTCATAAAGTCCATACACGGTGGAAAATGCGAGTCTTCGGTATATCTTCGGTTCTCATCTTAATCGATGATATCCTGACCGAAGATCTATCTTGGAGAAGACTCTAGCTCCCATTAGTTGATCGAATAGGATATCAATCCTTGGAAGAGGGTATTTGTTCTTGATAGTAACGGCATTCAAAGGCCTATAATCCACACATAGTCTTAATGTCTCATCCTTCTTCTTTACAAACAAAGCTGGGCATCCCCGGGCGATGAACTTGGACGTATGTATCCTTTGTCCAGCAATTCCTTTAGTTGTACTTTCAATTCTGCCAGCTCATTGGGTGGCATTCGATACTGACCTTACGGATATTGGTGCGGTTCCAGGCTGTAACTCTATCTTAAACTCTACCGCTCGGTCGGCGGTAGTCCGATAAGTCGTGCGGAAAGACGTGCTGGATACTCACGGACTATAGGTATATCCTTCGGACTTTTACCCACAACCTTATTGACCATTGGCAGCATAGTTTGAGGGAAGGTTAAAAGCAAGCAATCTCGACCATGAACGGGAGAGTTCGGATATACGGCTCGGGATGCTATATCCAATACTGCCTTATGGAAATCCATCCATTGCATGCCAATAATTGCATCTAACCCTTGCCCATCCGGAATGATTAATGAGGTAGGATAAACCTTGTTACCCAACCTTAATGGCATATTGGCAGCCTCCTTATCGGTAAGGATTTTACCCCCAGGTGTTGAAATGATATGCGTCCATGAGCAATTTGGATGGTATGATATAATGCCTAGTAACATATGACTTGGTGATGAAATTATGCGTAGCTCCCGAATCAAATAAAACCATAGCGGGACGATCAGCGATAGAAAACATACCCGCTAGGATTTGTCCTCCTTCGGGTAGCTCCTCTGCCGTAGTAAAGTTGGCACGGCCGATCTTCACTTGTGTATTCTTGGCTGGTGCCCTCTGTTGGTTCGGCGGCTGTCCTTGAGGTGCAGGTGTATATGGTGCCTTACGGGGATATGGGCAAGCTGCGGTAATAATGTCTCGGACGGCCACAATTGAAGCATGGCGGTCCATTACTGCTGTGGTGGCTGACCCATCGGTCGGGGATTACGGAAACTCTGTTGCTGATAGAGGCGGTCGATGCTGATTCGGCCGCTGTTGTTGTGGCTGCTTTGGGGTGGTTGATTCGGTCGGTAGAAATTGGGACGAGAGCGGGTATGCTGATAACGCTGACCCGAGGGTGCGGTGTAAACCAGCCTGTACTTGGATGGTCCCCCACTTCCTTGTCCCGTAGCCGGCCTCTTCTTGTTCTTCTCCGTCGATGAAGACGGATAGAGTCTTCTAGTGCAATAGCGTCACTCACAAAGTCGGTGAAGGCTGTCGGTCTTGTTTAACACCAAGCGGGACTGTAACTTAGTACTCATTCCCTCCTTGAACAAGTTCTTTTTCTTGGCATCGGTGTCTACATGTTCGGGAGCATCTCGGGCAAGGCGGTTAAATACCTTGGAATAGGTGTGAACATTCATATCTCCTTGCTTCGATGAAAGAAATTCCTTCCGCTTCGATTCATTAAGCCCTCGGGAATATGATGCTCTCGGAAGGCTTTAGTAAACTCTGCCCATGTAACTTGATGTCCTGGAGGAAACATTGCTTTGTAGTTGGCCCACCAAGCTCCGGCGAACCCTTGCGATTGCTTGAGAAGCGAAGAGGGTCTTCGATGATCCGTACATGGAAACAACTCCAACTTTGACTCGATAGTGCGAAGCCAATGATCAGCTTCCAATGGTTCCCTGCATACGAGAAGGTTGGAGGGCGAGCCGACAAGAAATCCGAGAAGGTCACCCTTTCTTCGATGCATTACGGCCTTGATGACGTTACGGCGGAGCGATGTTGCGGACCAATTGCTCCAATAATTCTCGCTGCTCCGTGCGAGAATCCGATACCGCTGCAATGGCTTGAGCCAATGTCGGGGGTGGTGGTGGTGTTTCCGCCCGCGTTGAGAACTCTCGGGCTCATCGCGTCTCCTCCTTCCGAGTCATTACTGTCCAAGGAAAGATTACGTTAGACATCTTCATTCCAACATAATAATGGTAGAAGCGAGGAATACGTAGAGGAGAACTCAAATCTTATGCAGCAATTCATCTTTATTAAAGCACCATCGAACCCGGTAACACACATCTCTATACTCACGTTACAACACTCGGGCGTGGATACATCACGCTCCTTATTTAGCTAGCGTCTAATTTACATCTTGGTTCTCTCACTTGCTACTAGCTAGCACTTCCCTATGCCTCGCGACGCACTGGAGGTCACCTCCGACTTACGGAGCTGCTGTCTCGGATTACTGCATCCTCTAGTCGAGGAATTTCCGTGAAGTCTATAACCGAATCCACGTCCATTATCTCTTCGGGATCCTCCTCTTCTTCTTCAACTTCCGCCTCCATAGGATCCTCCTGTGCTGCGGCTCGTTGCCGGGAGGTTGTTGTCCTATTGCTTCATTCATTAAGGCGTTGTGGGCTTGCGGTAGATCTTGCTCTAAGCCGAGTGATCGGTGCATGAGCATTTGCTAGTTGCTGATCCTTAAATTGAAGCTGCTGCTCCTGTTTAGCAATTGCGCCTCTCTAATTGCTAACAACTCCTCCTTTTCCTGTAGCTGTCTCTCCGGCCGAACTATACGAACATCTTCCCGTGATCCTCTTACTTCACTCACACCCGTACGTGTGTTATCCATCTCTGTGAAGAAGTAAGAGCATCGGATACAAGTAGATACTAATCCTAATATTTCAGCAAATCTTTTTATTCTAACAACTGCATATATATACATAGATATAGTACTATCATTTCCATCGTTATTGTTGGTACAAACTCAAACCCACTTCGCGTACACTCCCATCTGCCCAACCTCCGCTAGTACCCTATATACATCTGACCTATGTCAGCAAAATGTAGCTACCCTCCTACATTAGTGAGAACACAACAACACTAAACCGCCGGTGCGTGACTGTCGCCGTCCGACACAAAGTCCCAAGCCGGCGACGCGGGTGGTGGCTCGTAGTCCACTCCGGAGACCTCCTCGTCGAGTGGACCCTGCTGCTGCTCCTGCTGCTGCAACATCTGCTGCTGCAAGCTGCTCGAACTCGTCGAACGGGTCGTCGTGGTCGTGGAGTAGGTCGTGGTGTGCCTCGGATAACCCGTTGTACTGCGCCTGCAGCTGACCCAACTCGATCTCCCTCGCCATCGGGTTCTCCACCACGTGGTTGCGGCTGAGCGGTCATTGCGGCCAGCTCAATCGCGTGCACGTCGTCCGACTCGCGAGCGGCGTCTCGCTCCTGAGTAACCGTAGCCAGCTGTGCGTCCAAGGCTATGACCGCTGCGTGAAACCCGTCACGGTCCTGAGTCACCTCCACTATCCGCTCCTCCGGCTCGGCGATCCTAGCGTGGGACCTCCGGATCTCCCGACGGTCCACCTAACGGCGGTGCTTCCAAGCACCCAAGCTGTCGGTCCCGACTGCGGGTCCTCGGCTCTAGGCTGTGAAGGCTGCTGCTCTAGCTCGGCAATACGGGCAGCTCGTGCCTCCTCCTCCTCCTGGGCGCGCTTCCTACCGCGAGTGACCGGCATCTGCAGGGAACATGTTTAAACAAGTTAAACACTTCTTCCCACAGAAGAAAACGAACTAAAACAACCTATAAAGTACTACGAACTAGCTGAAGACATACCTAAAATATTTACTTAGTGCAAAAAATATGATATGATGCATGCTCGAAAACTAACTATACGTACCATAGTAAAGAACCACGGTGAATAGTTAGCACTTTCCCAAAAACCCGAACGTTGAACAGTTAGTAAAAATCTAACTATTCTACATCCTTATAGGGCTCCGTACTCTCTCGTGTTCTAAACGCACTAAACGTGTTAAGTTTTGAAAATAGACTTGTAATGATATACTGTCGCCTCCGAACTGCTACGATACCAGTTGTGACATCCCCTCCGGGATACCCGGGAATCGGAACGAGAGGGACACTCGACGAAGCGAGTTACAACGAGTGTATCATCTCATACAAGCCGAGAATATATACATCATGGTATAATACAACCGGGTTTTCAAATTCCAAACATTCGTGCAGCGGAAAGATAACATTATTGAAGTTTAACATCCTACGAGTCTTTAGCGGAAGCTTATTTATAATACAACTCAAAAGGTTTCACCGAACGTCGTGATGTCTCGAGCCCTTCGTACATCACGGTCCTCTCTCATCAAGGTGTGGGAATACGTTCCCACCTGCGAGGAACCTCCCTCCGGACATTGCTCTTCCTCGGGAAAACTGCCGTACAAGTCGTGATAACACGACTCATTCCCTGTGAGGTAACGAACAAACCGTGAGTATTCTAATACTCGGCAAGACTGACCCGTCAACATGGCACGCTAAGGCCGACGCCTAGTATGCAAAGGCTTTTTGGCTGTGGGGTTTACTCCTTTGCGAAAACAGCATTAAAGGGTGGGTCCTTACTTTCGATATTTTAGCTCGGTATTAAGTTCATTAACTTGGATGGTTGCACCTATCACTATTGCAAACAAGTTTGCAAGACAAGATTATATAGCTCGGTTATCCTTTCAACCCTCATCTTCATCTTCCAGTATTAATTACTACGATGTGACGAGCTAAACAAGCGGTACTCATTACTGCGAGGGACGGCGATTCAAATCGATTTATACCAGGTGGCAAAACCCGACTACACGACGTATACGCACCGCACTGGTCGTATACGACAACCTTTCCCGCTAGCACTGACAGAAGACTAGCCATTTCCAACTCCCCGGAAGTATGGCGACGCCACGACTATCCTCGTGGTCGACCCATCTCCCTCCCGTGAGACTATCCTCTCACCGACGGCCGGCAAAAGAGAGGCGGCTACGCTACATCTGCGGGGCGATAGGGTACATCGGCTTGCTGGGCCCATGATACCGGCATGTAGTACGGTACGTTCAAACTTGTTCAACTAAGCCGACAACGGTACGGTCCTTGACCGAGCACGGACGGGGCTACCACCTTGCAAGACCTCATCTCCGTCTTGCCCTTTCTCCTACGGGGCCCGTCCGGTCTCAACTTCATTAACACTCTCATCTCATCCTCTTTAGTGTCAACACAAAAACGCTTAAAGCCTCCATGCTTTAAGTGCCCTAAGTAGCTACCGTTGCCACTATGAATTAAGCTTAGCCTCTATCGAGCTACTGTACCGAGTATAGCACAAGCGAGACGGAAACCTACCATAATGCATCTAGGGTGTCAACCAAACCCTAATACCTAATGCACAAGCATAAGCTGTACTATGTGATAAAATAAAATATTTAAAAACATAGGTAGGATGCACCGGGGCTTGCCTTGAGTTTGGTCGAAGTTAATCTCCTCGGCGAGTCGGGTCGATTTCGAGATTCCGGCTCTGACTCGCCCTCGGGTGGAACCTCGATCACTTCGAACCTAATCGACCAGACAACGCATCGCGAATCACGATCATGTATGCATGAATGCATATGATGAGAGGATGCAAAAGTTCATAAGTTAAGCCTTGTATTAACATAATGATTAACATTTAATTACCTTGGTTAATTAACGAGTTAAAGATAAGTCTACTTATTAAACGAGTAATTAACAATTACTTAAGCTGATTAACGAGTGTTTAATAAGATCAACATTAATTAATGTTGTTCCCTTAATTTCTTAATTAAGATTACTAATTACTTAAGTTGAATAATTAAGGAATTATTCTGATTTATTAAGCAATAATTAACTAATTACTTTAAGTGACTAAAGAAGAATAGATTAGGATTACATAAAATAACATTGTTTAAATTTAATTTTGGAAAAACAATAAAGTTTATTATTAATTTCGTCTGCAGTATCTCCTTTATTAAATAAAATCATTTTTCATAATTAAACATTTTATTTACATAAAATAATAGCCTTTCTTTAATTAAAGAAAGTAATTAATTACTAATTAATAAAATAAATTACTCAAAATACATATTTTATTTCACCAATGGGTAGATCTCATTTTTCTGAGTTAAACAAAGTTGGTTTGATATTTTTCCGAATTTTATTGAATTTTCTACGAATTTTGCAGTTTGAATCAATTACGAAAAAGATTAAATTCGAAAATAGGAAAACGAGTGCCATCGGGCCGAAAGTGACCGGCCCAACGGCTGGCAGCCCAGCAAACGAAGCCGGCCCAACCGGCGTCTCCGCGACTCCACGGCCCACTCCGGCCCAACAACCCGAGCGCGGCCGGCTCGGCTCGGCCTCGTGCGCCATGGCGCCGAGCGGCCGGGCTGCGGCGGCGGGTCGCCGGAGATGGTCCGCGAAGCTCCCAAGCTCGCCGCGGACCCACTAGAACGTTCCCGGCGTGAGGCGAACTCCCGAGCAATGACGCGCTCACATGAGCTCTACCCTAGACACGCCGGCGGCGAGGTGCGGCTCCGCCGAGCGTTCGGCGATGTCGCACGCGGCCTACGGAGCACCAAATTGCTCCCCGTTTCTTCCTACGAGCATCACGGGAACAAGGGCTACACCGGCGCCAACACGGTCGACGCCCTGGGTGGCCGGAACAGGGGCTCGCATCGGAGGCCGGCGGAGAATCGACGGTCGGACTCGGGGAAAAGCGGATTCCGGCCAACGTGGTGGGAAAAATGGAAGCAAAAGGTGGCCTAGATACTAGAGAATAGTATTGCGCACATTATGGAAGAAGAAAGGGGGATGAGTACGCACCGGAGCGGAAGAATTTTGGAGCGGCGGCGGACACGTCGGAGATGGCGGCTTCGGAAAACGGCTCCGCTCGTCGAGGTTAGAGCGGCTCGTCGGGAATGGAGACCGGGCGCAGCTCCGGCGTGGGCGTGCGGCGCGGGCGGGGGTGGTGGCTTGCCGGAAAGGTGGCCGGAGGCGGCCGAGCGGGGTGGAGAACGGGCGCGGCCCGAGCGAAAGGAAACCAAGGGAGAGGAATGGATGAGCTCGGCGGGTTTTATCCCCTTCGTACGTCGGTTGGAGCGGACCGCCGAGCAGCTGCGTGGAGCAAGCTCCTGCGTGGCGTGCGGCGTGGCGGCCTGGCCGGAAGGCGGTGCCCGGGGCGGCGACTGCGTCGGTAAGAGAGGGAGAGAAGAGAGATTGACACGGGGGCCCCGGCATTTTACATAAAACCCCCTGGGTTTTTAACTAATTGAAACACTGATTTCCGGGGCTCCAAAAATTCCGTAAAAATTCAGGGAGATATTTGAAAGTATTTTAAACATTTTTCCTTTTAGGTCCAGGTTGAAATTCCAAACTGGTTTTTGAATTAAAATTCAAGTTTAAAAATGAAAACATAAGCTTTCATTATTTCTTGTAGGTATTTTTACAACTTGACATGAATTAGCAGATAACTTCAAAAATTACTTACTCGTTGTGCTTCACAAAAATTTAATTCTTTTCTTTACAAATGCACATGATGACATGATGATCCATGAAATGAAATGTTTATTTTTTAGAGTTGTTACAAGTTGCCCCCGACCTCTTCTATGTGGGGCAAATAAAGGCGCGAGCTAACGTCGACAACGCCATTCGAGTAGAATTGGCTCGTCGGCCGCACCGCCGATGTCGTCACCGGCGACTTAGCCGGATTTTCCCGGCGCCCGGAGTACCCGCCTTTTTGACCGCCGGTGGGGCGAGTGGAACCAGCACCTCCGCAGCCGGAACACTCGCTTCCTTCTTCTCCGGCTTAGTCTCGAGCGAAGCTTTCGCCGAGGTACGTGTAGCCGATTTATTTCCGTAAGGCCGATTTTATAAATGAAATCGGCCACTCCAAATGCTCACCCTTGTATATTCTTTTTCGATCGGACACGGAGGAGCCGCCGACCCGGAGCATCGGTGGCCGGCCGATTGCATACTTAATGCCGAGCCCAATTGTTCCAAATATCGGCTTCACCGATCGCACTCCTGCCCAAGCTTTTGCGGCGATGAGTCGAGGGGCACCAGCTGCCCGCAAGGCCAAGACTAAAACAGCCGCCCTCGGAAAGAGGAAGGCTAATGTGCCGACTGCAGGGCCGACTCAAGCCCCGAAGCGACACCGCGCGGCGCTAAAGCGCACTGTGCGCCCGTCCGACCCGGACTACTTCGATGAACCATCACCGCTGCGTCGGGTCATTATTGCATGATCGCCGATTCCCTTTTCACTTTACATACTTGTCTAACTATGAGTTCTTTGCGGGAATCGGCGGTTCTTCCTCCTCGGGCCCGGACACCAACGCACGATAGGCCGATCCGCCTATCAACTCCTCCACGGGCCGGGACGCCGACACCGAAAGGCCGACCCCCGTAGCTCCGAAATCGGCGGTCGTACCAAGCCGGGCCGATCCAAATCTTACGGAGAGCTCAACTCGCTTGGATCGGCCTGCGTCTCCTGAGGTCGCCGCCGAAGCCGAACAAGCTGGCCGTGTGTCGCCCACGGCCTCTCCCAAAGGCACCGCTGCCGACGAAGAATCGGTCGGCCGGGAGCCGCCCGCGGCTTCTCCCGTAGGCACCTGCTGTCGATGAGCTTGCCGATGAGCCCGCCGATGAGCCCGCCGAAGCCGAACAAGCTGGCCATGTACCCGATGCCGCCTCCGAAGATGCCGCTGGTGAAGGGGAATCGGCCGGCCTAGAGCTGATTGGAACACACGAACCTGTAGGTTCAATGGCACGGCCGATAGACGTCCGGCCGCTCCGCATCGACGCTTCGCGGGTTTGTTTTTACTATCTCCTTTTTATTTTCTTGATTTGCCTCCGATTATTAGCTTCATTTTATTTTTCTTGGTATTTCGGGCGCTCAGCTTCCCTCGTCCTGCGCCGATTTTGGTATCTACCTCGGTCTCATCACCATGACCGAAATCGCGCGCGAGGCTTGAGGCTTCTTCGGTTGATCGCTTGGTGGCCGACGCCCACCCCATACGGGCCCGGTACTTGGAGGTCCGGATCGAGCTCCCGGAGGATGTGCGCGATGCTCGCACCGCGTGGCATACATGGAGTACGGCAAATGGACTTCACTCGTGCCCGGCAGCGTCCGGCTCGCCACGCGGAGCGGCGGCAAGCTGCGTTACTCGCCGAGAACTCCATCAAGCGCTCCGAGGAGGAGGCCCGGAAGACCCGGGAGATGCAAGAGCAACTCTCAAATCGGCAGGATGAACTGCGGGTAATCAACCAGGAGATTGCCGATTTGAGAGCATCGCCGGCTCTCAAGGAGGAGGCGGCGGCGGCCTTGGAAGCCACCATTGCACGATTATCGGCCGACGTGGCGGCTCAACGAAGACGACGGACGAAGCAATTCAAACGAGCTGAGAAGATGGTCGCCGCGGCGCACGCCGATGTCGGCCCCATCGAGGATGACCCGTTGATCATGGCTAAACTCGACTCCATGCTGGCCCGCGCACTATCCGCCGTCCAAGACTTCTTGTCCCGTGCTTGAGGCGATCGATTATGCTTAGGTGTAATAGGATTTTTGAACAAAATTTGTTGCGAATATTTTTTGCACTAAGGGCGATATACCATAATATCGGCCATCCGAAGGCGATGTTTAAACATCGACTAATTTATCGGTGACTCCTCTGTTTTACTTTCATATTTTTTTTTTTGGGCTAAGGGCGATACTCTCGGTATCGGCCGTCTCAAGGCGATGTGCATCGACATCGGCTCGTAGTCTCTTTTAGGCCGAACACTATGAGTTAATCCAAATACTAGGATAATACTGCTTCAAATACTTCCCATTAAGTGCTCGGCCAAATTCTTCCCATGCTAACTCTTTCAAAATATATGCATTACCCGGTGCCGATCGGCTAATCAAATAAGGTCCTTCCCAATTAGGCGACCATTTACCAAACCGATTGTCCTTCACGCCGATCGGCATCCTAAGCTTCCGGACCAAATCGCCCTCTTTAAACTCGTTTCTGCACAACCTTCTTATCGTAATGGCGGGCGACCCTCGCCTTATTCTCGCTCTATCTTTTCCAATGCATCCAGCCGATTTTGTACTACATCTTCTAATTCATCCATCATCAATCCGTGGTACTGATCGGCCGATAGCTTTTGTTGCAATTCAATCCTTACGGAGCCGATAGTCTGTCTCCCATGGCGATGCGGCTTCGTGCCCATATACAAGCTGATACTGGCGCGACTTGCATGGCCCCATGCCGTGACATACGATAAGCCCACAAAGCGTCCATCAATTTCATGTGCCACTTACGAGGATACTCTTGTATTTTCCGCTTGATCAACTTGATCAGACTCTTATTTGCCGCTTCGACTTGGCCATTAGCTTGGGCATAATATGGCGACGAATTAATCAACTTAATCCCCATCTCTTCAACAAAAGATTGAAATTCGTCCGAGCGTGAATACTGATCCTTGATCTGTCGTGATTGTTTCTGGAATCCCAAATCTATAAATGATATGCTCTTTAACAAACGTTATCACGTCGACCGTCGAAACTTTGCGATAGGGTGCCGCTTCAACCCACTTCGTGAAATAATCTGTAGCTACTAATATGTATTGATGTCCTTTGCTTGATGTCTGGATTTATCCGGCCGATCATATCCATGGCCCAGCCTCCGAACGGCCAAGGTTTGATTCTCGGATTCATAGTCGACGCGAGCGCCCTCTGTATAGGTCCGAATTTACGGCAATCTTGGCAACTTTTATAATATTTAAAACAATCGGCCAACATTGTCGGCCGATAATAACCAGCTCGCCTTAGCAGCCACTTCATTTTATGGGCCGATTGATGCGTTCCGCAAATCCCATCATGCACTTCGCTCATTACCACTTTGGCCTCGGTGTCATCAATACACTTGAGAAGCACCCCATCAATTGTCTTGAAAAATAATTGATCATCCAACGAACATACTTCAAAGCTTTATATCTTATCTTCTTATCTGTAGGTTGGGATGGATTGCTCAAAAAATTTCGAATTTCCGTACGCCAATCGGCTTCTTCAATATCAGCTATCTCTAAGCTTGTTTCGGCGAGCCGATATCCGGATGCCAAGTCGAGCCAAGTTATTTGCTTCAAAGTTCTGCTCTCTTGGTATATGGCTAACTTTAACACACTTGAACCTTTTCATTAACTTCGGCACTTTCTATGATATTGCAACAATATTTCATCTTTACACTCATACTCATCGGCCAGGTGACTCACAACCAACAAGGAATCGCCGAAAATTTCCACAAAATCAGCCCCGGCATCGATGAGTAATTCCGAGTCCTTTTAATACTGCCTCGTATTCGACTTGGTTGTTGGTGTGCGCCTCTACTGTA
Organism: Chloris gayana; assembly: GCA_031894775.1. NCBI lineage: Eukaryota > Viridiplantae > Streptophyta > Magnoliopsida > Poales > Poaceae > Chloris > Chloris gayana. Next base: position 157,591 of record JAUNZO010002281.1, read on the forward strand.
ATAGAGTATCCGCGTATTGCCCCCGAGGCGACACAACAACCAAGCCGATTTCACTTCCCTCCTTGCAAATTGAACCATCAAAGAATACCGTCCATGGCACCGGTTCAACGTATCCGGCCGAGTGTTCACCGTGTTGTACTATTAAATCAGCCAATACTTGTGCTTTTACTTGCTTTGGCCGATTCATAGCCTAAATCAAACTCCGCAATTGCCAACATCCATTTGCCCAACCGGCCTTTGGGGACCGGAGCCGATAGCATATATTTTACGACATCGGCCTGGCAAACGACAAGTACACTCTTCGGCCAACGAGATAATGCCTTAATTTTGTGCATGAAAAATACGGACAGAGACATAACCTTTCCACCTCCGGATACCGTGTTTCTGCGTCAATTAATTTGCGGCTGAGATAAAATATGACCCGCTCTTTTCCCTCCTGTTCTTGAGTCAATGCTCGAGCCGATGCACCTATCATCGGCCGATAAATATAACTTAAAGGGTGTGCCTGGCTTTGGCGGAACCATCATCGGTGGGGACACCAAATATTTCTTGATATCTTCTAAAGCCTTTTGATGGATCGGCTCCCACCGAAATTCTTGATTGGCTTTGAGTTTCAACAATGGCGTAAACACATCAAGTCGACCGGACAAGTTTGAGATAAATCGCCTAATAAAATTAATCTTGCCGATTAGGGACTGGAGCTTCGTCTTGTTCGTCGGCGGTTCCAACTTTCCGATAGAATCAATACTCTTAGGGCCGACTTCAATTCCCTTTTCATGCACAATAAACCCCAGAAATTGTCCAGCCGAGACACCAAACGCACACTTGAGCGGGTTCATCTTCAAGCCGTATTGTCTTGTCCTCTTCAACACTTCTCCGAGATCAGCCACATGCCTTCCAACCGATTTTGACTTCACCATGACATCATCAATATAAATTTCAACCAATCGTCCGATCAAATCGTGATATATAAAATTCATGGCTCTCCGATATGTAGCACCAGCATTTTTTAGTCCGAAGGTCATGACAACCCACTCATATAGTCCCAACGCTCCGGGCATCCGAACGCTGTCTTCGATATATCTTCTTCGGCCATAAAAATCTGATTGTACCCAGCATTTCCATCCATAAAGCTCAAAATTTTGTTGCCGGCGGCTGCATCAACTAACAAATCGGCGTTTGGCATTGGGTACTCATCTTTCGGAGTTGCCTTATTCAAATTTCTGAAGTCAATGCAGACCCGCATCTTTCCATTTTTCTTTTCCACCGGCACAATATCTGGAAACCCACTCCGCATATCGGCATGGCTTAATGAAGCCGGCCTCATATAATCTGATAATCTCTTCTTTGACGGCTTCATAATACCTAGGGTCAATTTTCCGAGCCCCTGCTTATATGGCTGATATCCGGGCTTGGTGGGCAACCGATGTTCAACGATCGATCGGCTGAGTCCGAGCATCTCGCTATAATCCCAAGCAAAACAATCTTTATATTCTTTCAATAAGGCCATTAATTCATCTCTTACCTCTTTACACAATTTCTTGCTAATATATGTCGGCCGAGGCTTGTCTCCATCCCCTATATCCACTTCTTCTAACTCGTCGGCCGACACAAAACCGTGACCTAATTTCCCGTCTTCCGGTTCGTTAATCGGCCGACTCATCATATCCTCGGTGCGTGTATCGATCGGCCGATTGTCCGTCAATTCTCTCGTGGGGCCCATCGGAGCAGCCGGGGGTGCCCGACCCCCGGTCACAATAACTCCGTCGTCGGTGATGTTTATGGCCTCCGCATCCCAATACGTGTCCGATAAACAAGGCAGGCTCTCCGGACCGGCAAACTCGAAATCGGCGGTTGCAATGGTTACGGATTTATCGGCCCGTACGATTTCGACCTTGTTGCCGACCCATTGAATCAAACAACTGGTGCATGGTTGATGGGATGCAACAGTTGGCATGAATCCAGTCTCTCCCTAACAAAGTCGTGTATGCACCTTTCCCGTCGATGATGAAAAAAGTGGTGGGTATGGTTTTGCTGCCCACAGGTGATCTCCATTATTGCGGCCCCACGCACATCTTGACTTCGCGCTGTAATCCTTGAGCGTCGGATTAGCCCTCATCATTTCTTCCGGCGTCTTCCCGAGCTTGCGGTATGTAGTAATCGGCATGACATTGACCGCTGCTCCTCCGTCGACCAACATTTTCCTCATTGGTGACCCATTGACGTAGCCGCTAATGTATAATGCCTTGAGATGCAAATGATCGAGTTGATCGGCTTATCAAATACCGCCGATTCCGGCGTCCACGAATCTCTCGAAGTCTCCCCAACTGGTTCTTCTTCAGCCGAATTTTCATGGATATCATATTCACCGCGGCTTCAGCCGAACCACTTGAGACTGCACTTTCGGCCTCCATTCCTTCTTGGGCTTGGACTCATCATCTTGGTCATCTCCGTAATGCCGTCCACCCTTGATTTCCCGACAACGCATTCTTTGAAGCCTCCTCTTTTGGGTTTTGCTTGAGCAAACCACTGGGGCACCACTTGTCCTTCGTTCTCGGTTTGATCACCTCTCGAATCTTCATGGTATTGGTAATCAAACTCTTCTTCATCATTGATTGGCCCCGATCGATCGTGAACGGAGGTTCTCTTTGGCACTACGTATCTTCGTTCATCATATCTGTGATCATAGCCGATCGCTCTTCCGGGGGCCGATTGTTGAGATTCATAGTTGCGACCAATCGGCCGTCCCCGGTAACTTGACGATCCGACATCACGATACTCTTCCCGGCTAGTGCACTCGGACAGTTCTCGATAGATGGAAGCTTCATGTTTCGGTCCCAGCGATGCGAAAGAAAGGACAATCCCGAGTGTGGGTCAAAATCTTCTCGGCGGACCACGCTTTGCTCGTACTGCTGACTTTGACCGATAGATTCCTGTTCACGTGCCGCTCTGATCTCTTTCTTCCCTCTCCCTCTTCCTCTCATATCGGCGTATGAAACCAGCTGATCCACCGCCGATGGTATTGATGTACATCGTATTAGCCGGGAAAGGGTGCCCATCAACTTTCATCTTCTTCTTTACATCAGCTGCTCGCAATACCCCACTGTCAACCGCCTTCCGGATCTCATCTCTCATAGCATAACAATCAACGGTGTTATGATGTGAATTTCCATGCCACTTGCACCACTTAGCCATTTTCTTCAACTCCTCCGGCGTAGGAATTTTGTGATGAGGTGAAAGCTGGATTTTCTTTTCCCGCAGCAGCTGATCAAATATCTCGTCGACCTTAGATAAATCAAAATCATATTTTCTCTCCTTAGGATTGACATGCGGAGAAAATATCGGCCGTTTATTATTAGTCCACTCAACTGCATTAATTCCCTCTTCATCATCTTCACTGTCGAAATCAGCATAAGCTACCCGATACCGCCGATTCCTGGTGAGCTGGAGATTTTCTTCCGGCCAATCGCCCTACGTGTCAGCTGTGCCGGCCCATCAAACTCATGTGGGGTAAACTTTTCTTTGATGTTGGAGAATAGCCCCGCATAAGCGATCTCGGCCAAGCTGTTGCTCTGTCGGGTTCGGATTGTAGCATCGTCCCCTCGAGTCCCGAACCTCCGTATATAATCGGTCACCGATTCCCCGATTTCTGTTTCACTGCCATTAAATCGGACAAACTAAGCTCGGTAATGCCCGTGAAGAAGTACGAGTGAAACCTTTTCTCCGGATCGGCCCAACTCTGAATAGAACCAGGTGACAGTGAAGCAAACCATGAAAAGGCCGATCCGGACAATGACAGTGGGAATAGCCGAACCCGCAAAGCCTCCCGAGTAGATGCCTCACCAAGTTGTGCGTCATACCGACTGTGTGCTCCATAGTTGATGTGTTATCTTGCCCCGAAAACTTGGAAAACTCAGGAATTTTATACTTATTGGGTAAAGCCACGGAATCCATCCGATCGGGGTAAGGTCGCCGATACAATGCACTTTTCTCCTTAGGCTTCAAATCGAACCGATCTTTCATCATATCGGCGATCTTAGCCATGAGGCTATTCATATCATTGGGTTCAGCGATCGCCGATCCGGTCCCCGTCATATAAGCTGTGTTGGGCTGCCCCCGATCGGGTGTATCAAGCGGCCGTTTCCGGAAATCCCGGTGCCGATGGCCGGAAGCGTGTACTGCGGAGCGATTCCATAATTCATGGCCGATTGGATCGGCCGTCCGATCATGAATCCTGTCCCCCGGCCGATGCGATCGGCTGTGGAATACCCGATATCGGCCGTACTATAGTGGGTGAGTTCTCAACTCTACTCGGGCCGGTATTTGGTACGTAGAAGAAATTAGGCTGCTTGTGCCATCCGCGGGACCGCTGCCGGATTGGTCGCTGCCCCTAATTCGAAGTCGGCTGTTGTACATCTTGTTTGTTGCCCTCCTCCGTTACCGACTTCTTGGGGCCACTTGTCATCCTCTTTGCCTGGTTGGGTCGTCTTGGTACTTGCATTTGCATTATCCTTGCCAGGCCATAGGTGAGGTGGCATGCCGTACGAGGCTGAAACCTGCTGGCGGTGTGGTATTACGGAGGCCAACTCCCTGAATTGGTCGTACAAGAGTGCCAAAAGGCTGAGTGTACGCAGGTCCGGAATATCCTTCGATGAACGATCTGCCATCAAGCTGTGTCCTTGATCAAATTTCCGATGGTGTTGGTCAACACGCCTGATTGATTGATTAGGGCCCGATGAACGGACGAGTTGACCATATCATCGAGTAGGTTGGCATCCGGCGATCTCCGGGCTTTGATTTGGTCTAGTTCTTCCGGATGCGAGAATCGAGGGATGTCTCCTTTTGTGGCCACTCGCCACGTGTCACTTTCGGGGCTTGAAAGTACTTTTTCATTGCTTCGGCCAGGTATTCTTGGTACTGCAGCTTTTGTTCTGTCGTCATCTTCCCCCGGGCCGAAACCTCGTTGTCATCGAAACTTCTCCATGCCCTTTGCCATCCGTCCTAAGAGGAAGCTGGAACAAAAATCGGTCGATTTTCAGCATCGACCATTGGTGCTCCGTCCTCCCCGACGACCTGCATGTACGACATCTTGATCTTGGTTGCTTACGTCCCACTGGGCGTGCCAAAAAGTGTGTTGACGTCAAAAGTCGCCAACACACCGTTGTCCGGAGAGTCCACCGGAACCCCGGCGATGCGAGAGCCCTGTGCTCCCAACGGACCGGCTCAGCTCGCCGACTCTCGTGTGCGCTGGTGCGTGCGGATGGTTTTCCTGCAAACCAACAAAGACAATAAAAGGTGTAAAATTCGGGTCATCGGCCCGAGATAGACCGATGTGCGGCCGTGGCCGATTACGGCGTAAGATAGACAAAATCGGCCATCGACGAGGAGCAGCACGGCCCATCCATTTATGTATTAAATGCCAGGCAAACGAACTGCGATACAAACGATACGAAATCGGCCGACGCTATAACATGCGATCGGTGGCTAGCGACCGATTTCGTCGATAAACGATCAAATCATTAAGACTTTGCAGGGATGCATTATCGAATAAAATGTAAACAAGGTAATTATTAATGGGATGTAATTAATTTGATAGCAAGAAGATGGTTTAATCGTCAATTAGATCAATAAATCGGCCGATCAGGCATCCGGCCGATTTTGCCATTGATTATAACAATGAGTTATTAGATCATATCTAGATGTATGATGATGATCAATGAAATCGTACTAATAACTCGGGTCCAAAGGCGGTTTTAACGATTTAGCTAATTGAACATAAAACAGCTAATGAACGTGATAAGCAATCGGCTAAACACTCCGAAAGAACAATAAGACAAATACAACCACACGAGATCCGAATCGGCCGATCGCTCCAACGGGACAAGTCAAGCGATGGCACACGATCGGACCAGGTCTAACGGCCGCGCACGCACGGCCGATTCAGGACAAGCATAATCATAAACGCCTTAACTATGAAAGTAAATCTACATCCTATCCAATCGGCTGCATGCGCCTAGGACAAGTCAACTATCGCAAAGGCAAACACAGGACACGTCAACCGAATCGCACGGACGAATCGGCTAAGATGTAAAAGAAATCTCATAGCGGCTATCGTGACTCGAACGACCGGATCCGAACCAATCGGCGTTGTGAGCAAAGGCTGGGACGGGGAGGCGGGACAAGTCAAACTACCTCCACCACGAGCCCGGACCAGGTCGACTTGACTCATTCCGGCCGATACTCACTACGACGGTCGAAAACAGATCTCGTCGCCGGATAACTAGCAATTAAGCCATCTAATTACGAACAATGCGCCGAGAATTGGACGACATAATTACCTTGTCAAGCCGACTTGTTGTCGACCGGAGCCCGAAGATCCCCGCGAAAACGAGTAAAGACTTGACAGAAAATTAGGGTTTGGCGATGCGCCGAAAGTTGTATTGGATGTGAATCGAGTTTACGGAGTTACATCCGAGTACAAATTTATACCCGGCACAAAGAATTCTACTCGGACCCTCTTCGGGCCGATTTCCTAACCGACTAGGATCCTTTTCCAAAATTAAACTATTATTTCTAATTTTACAACGTGGGCCGGGCCCATCAATGTTATGCTCTTCCGTTGGCGTCCGCGCACGATTCTCGGGAGGGACGCGCCCTTTACTCGCCCAAGCTGCCGTCGGCCTTACGCCCACCGGCCCTCTTTGACCTATAGTCGCCGACAATGGGTCCCTTGGTCAAAAACCGGCGCCAACGGGAAGAACGCAAGTTTCTCCACGGCCGCGGCTTGGTTCAACCTCGGGGCAAAGCAAGGAGTTGCGTTAGGATCCCGCACACCCTCCGGAGGCCAAGGTGGAGCATGAGCTCACCCGAGTGGGGCGGATTTGAGCTCGCCGGCGCGGGGGAAGAAAGACAGGGGCTCGTCGGTTCTTCTTGGAATTGTAGCCCTCGGATGGCGAAGGGAGGCCGGGAGCTAGGTGGGGAGATGCGCAAGGAGCTGGCAAGGGGCTAGCGCGCAAATGCGGGGCGTTGAAATGCGGAGAGGGCGGCGCACGGGGAAAATGGTCCGGCGGCGGCCATGGCGAATCTCTCCCCGCCATCGACGGCCGCGCGGGCAGAGCTTCCGGCGAAGGAAGGACGCGATGCTCGACGCGTGGAGTTGCACAGCGGAGGAAGGACGGGCGGCGCCTAACCGGCATGGGCACCGGCGGCGAGCGCCGCCGACGGTGGCCCCGGCCACCGTGCCGGCCTCTGTTCAAATGGGATTCCCACAATTTACAGTTTTGCCACCGATGCCCTTCTCTGTAATTTTCTCATAGAATTCGATCCTTTCGGAATTTTCGCAAACCAAATTTTCTGGAGGTCCACCGCGTTGTAAGGAACAACTTTTGTTATTGGCAAAAGTTCAGATTCGAATTGTAAAAATTTCTAAAAATTGATGAACAGGTGCTGTTTCAAATTGAAGTTGGATTTTTCTAGGAATTTGTGCTGCTCCAAAAATTCAGGAAAAATGTCCTAAATTCATGTCTTGAGGTGCTCTACCAGATTGTGCAAAAATTTAGGGTCACCCCCATGGAAAATGTTGGAGATCTCACTAGCTAGGGTTTTGGACCATTAAAAACCCTAATAGGACCTTAACCCATTATTTCATGTGCTTAGCCAAATGATTAGTGTTTTGTACATGCAAATTTCTTTTTAGCACAGTAACATCGTGAATTTGTGACACCGGGTGTCACACAAACCACACTAGAGGTTACCCCACCTGTAGTCATCCACACTACAAGTTACCCCACTTGCTACATCCTATGGGTTACTCCACCCAAAACCATCCCTCTAGTTCTCGTGAGGATCCGGGCCACCCCGACCGTGAGCACTGGCTGTTAATACTGATTTACACTCTGCAGACGTTGCACGACTTTACCCACGGGTCGGTGATTCCATCACTATTCGGTGACTAAAACCTCCATTATACCAGACACACTTCCTTAGGTGTGTGGCCAAGAGATCACAAGCAAGGTCTTTCTAAGGTTTCACCACCGTAAATGTGACGTATCACCGGAGGCCCCCTCTTGCACCGTGAGTTCAAGTACTCGCCTTTCCTCGCTTCGAATCCGTAAGCTCCCCTTCCTTCATCCTTCCTCATCGCCCGTAGAACCGGGAAGCTACCTTGGTACTAAAACTTACCTACCCATTATCAGCTCCGTGCTTTGTGCGGAAGTCTCGGGTTGCCGCTCCAAGAACCGGTCCTTATGATCCCAAACAGTACTACCGCAAACTAACAAGTACTACAACTAGTACCTGTGCATACCCGCACCATCATCCACATCCTCCTATCGGGATCACCTAAGTTCCATGTTGCTAAAAAGCATTCCCGATTCATGATCACTATGTTCAAGTGGATAACTAATCAAGATCAGCATTTAGCTTAGTTTCAACACCATTATAAGCAACTAGCAATGATGAACCCATACTATCATACTACACCAAAACCAAGGCGGCAAGGTAAAGGTATGGAATAGGGTATGACACAAATAGGATTCAAATTAAACTGCAATGCATGGAAGGTAAATTCGGAAAGTAAGAATATAGGCGCAATGTGCATCAAGGACACTTGCCTGTCTCCCCTAGCTGCTGCTACTCAAACTCTAGGTCTTGGATATTCTCGTACTCTTCCTCGTCTATTAACGTCACACCGAAAAGCACACATACAATGCAATAAGGAAACAGTACAACAAAAAGTACCTACTGTCTAAGAAAATGGTACCATTAATTAGTACTCGTCACTACGAACTTGTGAGCGCAAGAATCACCTAAATCGGAGTTAGGAGTCGAAAGTTATGAATGTTTTAAGTTAGAGGGTTTAAATTGTAAAACAGCAGACTTAAAGGACCTATTTGTAATTTCTGAAAAGTATAGGGACTTAATTATAATTATAGAAAACTTCAGGGGTCTAACTGAAAAAGTACAGGACCAAAATGTAATTATGAAAAACTTAGGGGTGTTTATGTAAAATTACGGGACCTCGAATGTAAATATAAAATTACTTAGGGACCAAAGTGTAAAATTTACATTGGTATGCCCTAGCAGGATTAAAACATAAATTTAATTAAACCTATGGTTATTTATGTAAAATGGGAGGGGTTCTTTATTCATTATCTAAAACAGCAGGGGTCTATTTGTAAAAGCGCCATGAGGTCGGCGGCGTCCGGGCGTCTCCAATCGGCGGTGCGTCGACGACGAGCCGGGCTGCGGCGATGTGAGCTGCGGCGCGAGCTAGGGCTTGCGGAAACCGGCGGTTTTTAGGGAAAATCGAAGCACGGGTGTGAAGCTTATAAAGGGGGTGCATGATCCGAGTCCGCGGTGCGCATGCCGAGGTTCCCGGCTCGGACGTGGTTCGACTCCGGTTAGGATTAGGGATGGACTTACGCTTGGGCCCAGGCGGGCTGCGGGGCTGGGCTGCAAGCTGCAGCTGAGCGAGCCAAAGTTTTACTTGGGCTGCGCAGAGCGAGAGAGAGGGAGGGTGAAAAGAGAGAGCGAAAGAGATGGGTTGAGGAAAATCGGCCCAAATGGCTCGCGTGGGTTTGGTTTCTTCTTTTCCTTTTTCTATATTTTCTTGGTTTCCTTCATTTCTAGTTTATTACTTAACGAAAATCTAAGCGATTTTATAAATCTATTTTCACCCAATAAAAACCTAATGCAAACTATTAGCATGAATGCAACATACAATTATTTCATAAATAAATAAATAATTTTACTAGGAAATAATTACCTAACCTAGGGAAGTTACTAGCATCCTAATAAAATAATGACATTTTATTTTATTGCAAAATTTTGACAATCGGGGTGTTACAACGATGATGCTTTTCATATTGACCATGACAGCGTTGGTTTCGATGGTGGTCCGGATATGGAGGAACTATTGGGTCATATTGGTCGTGAGAACTTAATGGAGGATAATAGAGATTATTTGGATAACTTTGAAAAGTTCAAGAGAGCATCGAAGGAACTCCTGTACGAGGAATGTAAAGGTTCGATAAGGAGTGCACAGCCTTGCGAGCAACCCTAGAACTTGTGACTCTTAAGGCAAAGCATGGGTGGTCGGACACAAGCTTCAACGAGCTTTTGCAACTCTTAGCAAAGTTATTGCTGAAAACTAACTCTTTGCCCGCCAACACATACCATGCAAAAAAAGAAATTATCACTCGTTGACACTAGGCGTTCAAAAAATACACGCTTGTCCGAACCACCGCATATTGTACTCGTAAGGATCATGCCAATAAGACAAGATGCCCAACATGCAACGCACGTTGGTACAAAAATAATGACCAAGGTGATGATTTGGAGGGAAAGATTGGAAAGAAGAGGAAAAAAAGCACTTCGGTGGTGGAAGAGGTCAATGACGAGAAAAGTACCAGCCCTTGCCATGTGGTACCTTCCGATAGTAGATCGATTGAAACGTCTTTTTGCAAACGCTAGGGATGCTAAACTTATGACATGGCACGATGACGTTGAGGCGCAAGAAGGATGGGATGATTCGTCACCCTGCCGACGCTTGACAGTGGAAGAACTTCGACATTAAACATCCCGATTTTGCTCTAGAAAGAAGGAATGTAAGGGTGTGTTTGGTTGGGCTTTTTCCGGCTTTGGCTTTTCCAAAAAGCCGGTAGCCCAACCAAAGGGGTTGGCTGCCAACAAAAGCCAACGCCAAAAGCAACTTTTTGCTAGTTCATTTCTTAAAGCAGGTATGGAGGTGCTTTTTCGGGCTTTGGCTTTCACAAGTTTGAAGAAATTACATACATATGTATATGTATGTATATATATACATGTAATATATATGTTATATGACTTTTATTTATTTATATACATATATCTTATATAAATATTGTGTGTTTACTTATTTATTTATATATCTCTTATATACATGTATAGATGTTATATTACACATATGATATAAATAAATATATAAATATAAAATGTATTATACATATATATGTACGTATATATGATCGTATATATGATGATAAGTAGGGTCTGCTAGTAAATTTCGAAAAGCCACAGCTGTTTTACCAAACCGCTTTCAGCTTTTTCACAGCTCATAACCCACAGCTGCTTTTACGCAGCTCACAGCCTCACATCGGCTTTTGCCGAGCCACAACCCAACCAAACGCACCCTAAGAATGGCCTTAAGTACAGATGGAATGAATCCTTTCGGTGAGATGACAAACCCACACGGTTCCTGGCCGGTAATTGCTTGCATATACAATATTCCTTCGTGGTTGTGCCACAAGAGAAAGTATCTTCCGCTAACTACACCGATTTCTAGCTCGAAACAAACCGGCATTGACATTTATGTCTTTTTTGAATCGTTGATGGAAGACATGAAAACATTATGGGAACAAGGAGTGGAGGTGTATGATGCATACGGAAAGCAAAGATTCACCCTATATGCAATGATTCTTTGCACCGCCAGTGACAACCCGGCACGTTCGATTCAAATGGCCATATAAAAGGAAAGACAACATGTTCAACGTGTGTGGACCGGACCGCATCGTTGTACCTTCATTTTCGCGTAAGTAGGTGTATGTAAAGCCTCGACGATGGCTATCAAAAAGGCACAATTATCGTGAAAAGAAAGAAGATTTTGATGGCACAATTGAGACAGGGCTGACTCCGAAACTTCGAGATAGTCAATTTGTGTTTGAAATGGTCGGAAACATCAAATATACCTATGGAAAGAAGAAGGGGAAGAAAGGAAATAATACCGATACAGGAGTGTCGTTTAAAAAATTATCAATATTTCATTGATATTTAAGCTATTGAAAGGAATTGGAGATTGCTCATGCCACGGACCCCATGCATGTCGAAAAGGGTGTCTTTGACAAGCTGTAACGGCACATTTATGGATATTCCGAGAAAAGACAAAGGATAGACTGCATGCACGAAGAGACCTAGAGAAGTTAAACATAAAGCATGGGCAGTGGCGGACCTAGAATTTATCTAAGGGTATGCCGTGTAAAAAAATTATTGAAAAATTTGCTATGGCTAGGAATTGAACCCATGACCACCTTGCATAAGAACTATGCCTTGGTGTATAAACCAGTTGAGCTCTCCTTTCTTCATTGCATTATTAAACAAATTATTGTTTTTATACCTACACAACCCTATATGTTCTAACATATAGCAAAACCTAGGGTATGCCATGGCATATGTGGCATACCCCCTAGGTCCGCCCCGAGCATGGGCTTCACCCTAAGCCAAGACAGAATGGAAAGTACTACCTTCGACCGGCTAGTTGGAACCTAACACTTGAGGAGAAAACGGCATTCGCAAGTGTCTGCGAGGGATAAAAGTACCCACTGGTTTCTGTTCAAACATAAAGAAGCTCATATCAATGAGTGACTTGAAGATAAGTGGATACAACACTTATGAATGTCATACGATGCTTTCGTTATTTCTCGTTGTCGCAATCGGGGTTGTTAAGAAGCCTTATATAAAGTTGGTTGTCATACGGATGTGTCATTTTTGGAATTCAATATCTAAGAAGGTCATAAGCCTTAATGAGGTTGAAATTATAGTAAAGAGATGATAGAGACTATGTGCTAACTGGAGATGTGCATGCCACTTTCTTTCTTTGATCTAGTGGAGCACTATATGATTCACTTAGTTGATCGGATTGCTATTCTTGGTCCTATTTACTTGCATCATATGTTTCCGTTCGAGCGCTATATGTCCATTCCGAAGGGGTATGTTCGAAATCGAGCTTACCCCGAGGGTTCCATGATAGAGGCATATACCGTTGACGTCAAAAGTCGCCAACACACCGTTGTCCGGAGAGTCCACCGAAACCCGGCCGATGCAGGGCCCCGTGCTCCCAACGGACCGGCTCAGCTCGCCGATTCTCGTGTGCGCCGGTGCGTGCCGGATGGTTTTCCTGCAAACCAACAAAGACAATAAAAGGTGTAAAATTCCGGGTCATCGGCCCGGATAGACCGATGTGCAGCCGTGGCCGATTCCGGCGTAAGATAGACAAAATCGGCCATCGACAGGGAGCAGCACGGCCCATCCATTTATGTATTAAATGCCAGGCAAACGAATCGTGATACAAACGATACGAAATCGGCCGACGCTATGACATGCGATCGGTGTCTAGCAGCCGATTTCGTCGGTAAACGATCAAATCATTAAGACTTTGCAGGGATGCATTATCGAATAAAATGTAAACAAGGTAATTATTAATGGGATGTAATTAATTTGATAGCAAGAAGATGGTTTAATCATCAATCGGAGCGATAAATCGGCCGATCGAGCATCCGATCGATTCTGCCATTGATTATAACAATGAGTTATTAGATTATATCTAGATGTATAATGATGATCAATGAAATCGTACTAATAACTCGGGTTCAAAGGCAGCTTTAACAAATTTAGCTAATTGAACATAAAACAGCTAATGAACGTGATAAGCAATCGGCTAAACACTCCGAAAGAACAAGTAAGACAAATACAACCACACAGATCCGAATCGACCGATCGCTCCAACAGGACAAGTCAAGCGATGGCACACGATCGGACCAGGTCTAACGGCCGCGCACGCTCGGCCGATTCAGGACAAGCACAATCATAAACGCCTTAACTATGAAAGTAAATCTACATCCTATCCAATCGGCTGCATGCGCCTAGGACAAGTCAACTATCGCAAAGGCAAACACAGGACACGTCAAGCTGAATCTGCACGATCGAATCGGCTAAGATGTAAAAGAAACCTCATAGCGGCTATCGTGACTCGAACGACCGGATCCGAGCCAATCGGCGTTGTGAGCAAAGGCTGGGACGGGGAGGCGGGACAAGTCAAACTACCTCCACCACGAGCCCGGACCGGGTGGACTTGACTCATCCCGGCCGATACTCACTACGACGGTCGAAAACAGATCCGGTCGCCGGATAACTAGCAATTAAGCCATCTAATTACGAACAATGCGCCGAGAATTAGACGACATAATTACCTTGTCAAGCCAACTTGTTGTCGACCGGAGCCCCGAAGATCCCGCGCGAAAACGAGTAAAGACTTGACAGAAAATTAGGGTTTGGCGATGCGCCGAAAGTTGTATTGGATGTGAATCGAGTTTACGGAGTTACACCCGAGTACAAATTTATACTCGGCACGAAGAATCCTCCTCGGACCCTCTTCGGGCCGCTTTCCTAACCGACTAGGATCTTTTTTTCCAAAATTAAACTATTATTTCTAATTTTACAACACGGGCCAGGCCCATCAATATTATGCTCTTCCGTTGGCGTCCGCGCACGATTCCCGGGAGGGACGCGCCTTTACTCGCCCAAGCGGCCGTCGGCCTTCCGCCCATCGGCCCTCTTTTGACCTATAGTCGCCGACAATGGGTCCCTTGGTCAAAAACCGGCGTCAACACATGTCCCCCGGTCTCGGGGTATGCAACGCATGCGTCGGACCGATCTATTCTCTTTTATTGCGCCGGTTTTATCGCCCGTCACTTCTCCATAAAACCTAGGGCCACCCCGGTTATTTCCCATCTGTTTCCTCTCCTTGGCCTTCATCTTCCTCCATTCCAGCGACCTTTTCCTCCTCGAGCCTTTTCAACTTCTCACCGCGCCGTCGTCGTTTTTCTTCTCCGACGACCATGAATCCTCGCTCATTGCTGCTGCTGCGGCTGCTGCGCGCCGGCCGCGTCGTCGCCACCACCAACGCCGTTCCGGAGGTAATGTACATTCGGGCATCCTTCTTTCCTACTTTTGCAATTTTTCTTCATGTTCTTGTTCTTGTTCATTTTCACAATTTATCTTCTTCCCGTTCCGCTTCTCATTTTAGCCCTATTTTTTTTTTTTTTTTTTAGGAGATCCGGAACCAAGTCGCTATTCCGTCCAACATCCCGACCCATTTCTTCTTGGGTCCTATGGGCGATCCCGACCCCACGGACCTCATCTCGTGCTGAAACGAACCGGGTTCCGTTTCGGCAACGATCCCCATTATCGGCCGAGTGGGCCAACAGCTTTCGGTCATGGCCGACCCCGTTGCGAGGATGGCGTGATTGGTACAACCGGGTGTCGGCCGTCCATCCGCAAGGTTGGGCCGACATCGGCATCGCCCATGCCATCAAGCTTTCTCCGGCCGATCATCATAAGAATGAACCATTGCCGGCGGCCGCTTGCTATCTCTCGGTCGGATGCCCTGAATCGCTTTATGTTTGGCCACGGCCCGGCTACCATGACCTTATTGGATACAATCATGTTGGCCGATCTCGAACATCACGGCGGAGGCCACTCCGGATGCTGTCCGCATTAAGTCCTCCCACCGGATCAACCCTAAAGACACCAGGGGCTGGAAGGGCTATATTCGGACTTACAACAAGGGGCACGGCACGGCCGATCGCCGCGAACATGTCGCCTTCCTCAACATGTGGCTCGACCATTTCTTCTTTTGTGGGGTCAGCGTGAGCCCCACAAACAATTTTCTGCCGATGGCCGATGTATCGGCCGACAGCCATGCCCTTCCCATGGGCAAGTATCTTCCGGGGTCGGCGTACCTCCTTCTTCACCAGGTTTCAGTGGAGTTGCGCTCCGGCCGATCGGTCAAGAACCCGGGTGGCCCTTGGTGGTTTATTCAAATGTGGTTGTCCCTTCATACCACCAAGGCCATCGATCCGGACCTCGGTGCGCTCACCTTCCCCGGCAACTACACCGAATCGGCCACGCCGCGATTCAGCCGGTGCATCTCTTTCGGGGAAGCGTTATCCATGGCACCGGGGCGGCTATGTCGGATGACAACCTGGCGTATTGGTTCGCCGCCCTCTACAAGGGCCTCAACAACGAAAGTACGGATTGGTACCCGTACATCGATTTCTTTGAGAAGGGGTATGACACTCCTTTTCCGATCGACCCAACTTTCCCAACGGCCGACGGGGAGGCGGTCAAGATCTTCACCACCTGCCTCCGCCCCTGTCTCGCTGCCGACGGGACTTATTGCTGGGAGCAAGGCCTTCCGCTCCTATGAATTCTACCACCCGTCGGTGGCGGCCCGCCAACTCGGCTCGGCCGGTTGCCCCCGACCTCTTCTATGTGGGGCGGATAAAGGCGCGGGCTGTCGTCGACAACGCCATTCGGTGGAATTGGCTCGTCGGCCGCACCGCCGATGTCGTCACCGGCGACTTGGCCGGATTTTCCCGGCGCCCGGAGTACTCGCCTTTTGACCGTTGGTGGGGCGAGTGGAACCAGCACCTCCGCAGCCGGAACACCGCTTCTTTCTTCTCCGGCCTAGTCCCGAGAGAACCTTTCGCCGAGGTACGTGTAGCCGATTTATTTTTGTAAGGCCGATTTTGTAAATGAAATCGGCCACTCCAAATGCTCACCCCGGTATATTCTCTTTCAGTCGGACTCGGAGGAGCCGCCGACCCGGAGCATCGGTGGCCGGCCGATTTCATATTTAATGCCGAGCCCAATTGTTTCGAATATCGGCTTCACCGACCGCACTCCTGCTCAAGCATTTGCGGCGATGAGTCGAGGGCGCCAGCTGCCCGCAAGGACAAAACTAAAACAGCCGCCCTCAAAAGAGGAAGGCTAATGTGCCAGCTCGCAGGGTCGACTCGGGCCCCGAAGCGATACCGCGCGCCGCTAAAGCGGCTCGTGCGCCCGTCCGACCCGGATTACTACGGTGAACCATCTCCGCTGCGTCAAGGTTGTTATTGCATGATCGCCGATTCCTTTTCACTTAACATGCCATCTAACTACGAGTTCTTAGCGGGAATCGGCGGTCCCTCTTCCTCGGGCCCGGACGCCAACGCTCGATAGGCCGATCCGCTCGCCGACTCCTCCACGGGCCAAGATGCCGACGCTCGAAAGGCCGACTCAAACAGCTCCGGAGTCCGAAGTTGTACCAAGCCGGGCCGATCCGAACCCTACGGAGAGCCCAACTCACTCGGATCGGCCTGCGTCTCCCGAGGCCGCCGCCGAAGCCGAACAAGCCGGCCCCGTGTCGCCCACGGCTCCTCCCAAAGGCACCGCTGCCGACGAAGAATCGGCCGGCCGGGAGCCGCCCGCGGCTTCTCCCGAAGGCACCGCTGCCGATGAGCCGGCCGGCGGAGCGTCGCCCGATGCCACCTCCGAAGATGTCGCCGGTGACGGTGGATCGGCCGGCCGAGAGCTGCTTAAAACATATGAACCCGTGGGTTCAATGGCACAGCCGATGGACGTCCGACCGCTTCGTATTGATGCTTCGTTTCTTTTACTATTTCTTCCTTGATTCACCGCTAATCATTAGCTTCATCTTACTTTTTTGGTATCGTGCGCTCAGCTTCCCTTGTCCTGCGCCGATTTTGGTATCTACCTCCGGTCTCATCACCATGACCGAAATCGCGCGCAGGCTTGAGGCTTCTTCGGTTGATCGCTTGGTGGCCGACGCCCACCCCATACGGGCCCGGTACTTGGAGGTCCGGACCGAGCTCCCGGCCGATGTGCGCGATGCTCGCATCGCGTGGCATACATGGAGTACGGCAAATGGACTTCATCCGTGCCCAGCAGCGTCCGGCTCGCCACGCGGAGCAGCGAGCAAGCTGCGTTACTCGCCGAGAACTCCATCAAGTGTTCCGAGGAGGAGGCCCGCAAGACCCAAGAGATGCAAGAGCAACTCTCAAATCGGCAGGATGAACTGCAAGTAATCAACAAGGAGATTGCCGATTTGAGAGCATCGCCGGCTCTCAAGGAGAAGGAGGCGGCGGCCTTGGAAGCCACCATTGCACAACCGTCGGTTGATGTGGCGGCTCAACGAAGGCGACGGACGAGGCAATCCAAGCGGCCGACAAGATGGTTGCCGCGGCGCATGCCGATGTCGGCCCCGTTGAAGACGACCCGTTGGTCATGGCCAAACTTGACTCCATGCTGGCCCGTGCAGATATCTGTCGTCCAAGACTTCTTGTCCTGTGCTAAGGCCGTCGATCATGCTTAGGTGTAATAGGACTTTGAACAAAATCTGGTTGTAAATATTTTTGCACTAAGGGCGATATACAATGATATCGGCCATCCGAAGACGATGTTTAAAACATCGGCTGATTTGTCTGCGTTTTACTTTCATATTTTTTGGCTAAGGGCGATACTTTTAATATCGGCCATCTCAAGGCGATGCATACCGATATCGGCTGCAGTCTCTTTAGGCCGAACACTATGAGTTAATCCAAATACTAGGGTAATACTGCTTTAAATACTTCCCATTAAGTGCTCGGCCAAATTCTTCCCCTGCTAACTCTTTCAAAATATATGCATTACCCGGTGCCGATCGGCTAATCAAATAAGGTCCTTCCCAATTAGGCGACCATTTACCAAACCGATTGTCCTTCACGCCGATCGGCATCCTAAGCTTCCGGACCAAATCGCCCTCTTTAAACTGTTTCGCACAACCTTCTTATCATAATGGCGGGCGACCCTCGCCTTATTCTCGCTCTATCTTTTCCAATGCATCCAGCCGATTTTGTACTACATCTTCTAATTCATCCATCATCAATCCGTAGTACTTGATCGGCCGATAGCTTTTGTTGCAATTAAATCCTTCCGGAGCCGATAGTTTTCTCCCATGGCGATACGGCTTCATGCCCATATACAAGCTGATACTGGCGTGACTTGCATGGCCCCATGCCGTGACATACGATAAGCCCACAAAGCGTCCATCAATTTCATGTGCCACTTACGAGGATACTCTTGTATTTTCCGCTTGATCAACTTGATCGGACTCTTATTTGCCGCTTCAGCTTGGCCATTAGCTTGGGCATAATACGGCGACGAATTAATCAACTTAATCCCCATCTCTTCGAGCAAAAGATTGAAATTCGTCCGACGTGAATACTGATCCTTGATCTGTCGTGATTGTTTCCGGAATCCCAAATCTATAAATGATATGCTCTTTAACAAACGTTATCACGTCGGCCGTCGAAACTTTGCGATAGGGTGCCGCTTCAACCCACTTCGTGAAGTAATCTGTAGCTACCAATATGTATTGATGTCCTTTGCTTGATCGTTGGATTTATCCGGCCGATCATATCCATGGCCCGACCTCTAAACGGCCAAGGTTTGATCACCGGATTCATAGCCGATGCGGCGCCCTCGTATAGGCCCGAATTTCGGCAATCTTGGCAACTTTTATAATATTTGAAACAATCGGCCAACATTGTCGGCCGATAATAACCAGCTCGCCTTAGCAGCCACTTCATTTTATGGGCCGATTGATGTGTTCCGCAAATCCCATCATGTACTTCGCTCATTACCACTTTGGCCTCGGTGTCGTCAATACACTTGAGAAGCACCCCATCAATTGTCTTGAAAAATAATTGATCATCCAACAGAACATACTTCAAGGCTTTATATCTTATCTTCTTATCTCGTAGGTTGGGATGGATTGCTCAAAAAATTTCGAATTTCCGTACGCCAATCGGCTTCTTCAATATCAGCTATTTCCAAGCTGTTTCGGCGAGCCGATATCCGGATGCTAGTTGAGCCAAGTTATTTGCTTCGAAGTTCTGCTCTCTTGGTATATGGCTGACTTTAACACACTTGAATCTTTTCATTAACTTCGGCACTTTTTATGATATTGCAACAATATTTCATCTTTACACTCATACTCACCGGCCAGCTGACTCACAACCAACAAGGAATCGCCGAAAATTTCCACAAAATCAGCCCCGGCATCGATGAGTAATTCCAGTCCTCTTAATATCGCCTCGTATTCGACTTGGTTGTTGGTGTGCGCCTCTACTGTAATAGAGTATCCACGTATTGCCCCCGAGGCGACACAACAACCAAGCCGATTCCACTTCCTTCCTTGCAAATTGAACCATCAAAGAATACCGTCCATGGCACCGGTTCAACATATCCGGCCGAGTGTTCACCGTGTTGCACTATCAAATCAGCCAATACTTGTGCTTTTACCGCTTTGGTCGATTCGTATCCTAGATCAAACTCCGCAATTGCCAACATCCATTTGCCCAACCGGCCTTTGGGGACCGGGGCCGATAACATATATTTTACGACATCGGCCTGGCAAACCACGAGTACACTCCTCGGCTAACGAGATAATGCCTTAGTTTTGTGCATGAAAAATATGGACAGAGACATAACCTTTCCACCTCCGGATACCGCGTTTCGCATCAACTAATTTGCGGCTGAGATAAAATATGACCCGCTCTTTTCCCTCCTGTTCTTGAATCAACGCCGAGCCGATGCACCTATCATCGGCCGATAAATATAACTTAAAGGGTGTGCCTCACTTTGGCGGAACCATCATCGGTGGGGACACCAAATATTTCTTGATATCTTCTAAAGCCCGTTGATGGATCGGCTCCCACCGAAATTCTTGATTGGCCTTGAGTTTTAATAATGGCGTAAATACATCAAGTCGACCGGACAAGTTTGAGATAAATCGCCTAATAAAATTAATCTTGCCGATCGGGGACTGGAGCTTTGTCTTGTTCGTCGGCGGTTCCAGCTTTCCGATAGAATCAATACTCTTAGGGCCGACTTCAATTCCCTTCTCATGCACAATAAACCCCGAAATTGTCCAGTCGAGACACCAAACGCACACTTGAGCGGGTTCATCTTCGAGCCGTATTGTCTTGTCCTCTTCAACACTTCTCCGAGATCAACCACATGACTTCCAACCGATTTTGACTTCACCATGACATCATCAATATAAATTTCAACCAATCGGCCGATCAAATCGTGATATATAAAATTCATGGCTCTCTCGATATGTAGCACCAGCATTTTTTAGTCCGAAGGTCATGACAACCCATTCATATAGTCCCAACGCTCCGGGCATCCGAACGCTGTCTTCAGTATATCTTCTTCGGCCATAAAAATCTGATTGTACCCAGCATTTCCATCCATAAAGCTCAAAATTTTGTTGCCGGCGGCTGCATCAACTAACAAATCGGCGTTTGGCATTGGGTACTCATCTTTCGGAGTCGCCTTATTCAAATTTCTGAAGTCAATGCAGACCCGCATCTTT
Organism: Chloris gayana; assembly: GCA_031894775.1. NCBI lineage: Eukaryota > Viridiplantae > Streptophyta > Magnoliopsida > Poales > Poaceae > Chloris > Chloris gayana. The sequence continues at coordinate 178,604 of JAUNZO010002281.1, forward strand.
CCATTTTTCTTTTCCACCGGCACAATACTCGGAAACCCACTCCGCATATCGGCATGGCCTAATGAAGCCGGCCTCATATAATCTGATAATCTCTTCTTTGACGGCTTCATAATACCGAGGATCAATTTTTCGAGCCCCCGCTTATATGGCCGATATCCGGGCTTGGTGGGCAACCGATGTTCAACGATCGATCGGTCGAGTCCAGGCATCTCGCTATAATCCCAAGCAAAACAATCTTTATATTCTTTCAACAAGGCCACTAATTCATCTCTTACCTCTTTACACAATTTCTTGCTAATATATGTCGGCCGAGGCTTGTCTCCATCCCCTATATCTACTTCTTCTAACTCGTCGGCCGACACAAAACCGTGGCCTAATTTTCCGTCTTCCGGTTCGTTAATCGGCCGATTCATCATATCTCCGAGTGTGCGTGTTGATCGGCCGATTGTCCGTCAATTCTCCCGTGGGGCCCATCGGAGCAGCCGGGGTACCCGACCCCCGGTCACAACAATTCCGTCGTCGGTGATGTTTACGGCTTCCGCATCCCAATATGTGCCCGAGAAACAAGGCAGGCTCTCCGGACCGGCAAACTCGAAATCGACGATCGCGATGGTTACGGACTTATCGGCCCGCACGATTTCGACCTTGTTGCCGACCCATTGAATCAAGCACTGGTGCATGGTTGATGGGATGCAACAGATTGGCATGAATCCAATCTCTCCCCAACAAAGTGGTGTATGCACCTTTTCCGTCGATGATGAAAAATGTGGCGGGTATGGTTTTGCTGCCTACGGTGATCTCCATTATTGCGGCCCCACGCACATCTTGACTTCTCCCGCTGTAATCTTTGAGCGTCGGATTAGCCCTCATCATCTCTTCCGGCGTCTTCCCGAGCTTGCGGTATGTAGTAATCGGCATGACATTGACCGCTGCCCCTCCGTCGACCAACATTTTCCTCATTGGTGACCCATTGACGTAGCCGCTAATGTACAATGCCTTGAGATGCAAATGATCGAGTTGATCGGCTTATCAAATACCGCCGATTCCGGCGTCCACGGAATCTCCGAAGTCTCCCCAACCGGTTCTTCTTCGGCCGAATTTTCATCGGCCGATCCGACAATCCCGGGCATCATGGATATCATATTCACCGCGGCTTCAGCCGGACCACTTGAGACTGCACTTTCGGCCTCCATTCCTTCTTGGGCTTGGACTCATCATCTTGGTCATCTCTCGTAATATCGTCCACCCTTGATTTCTCGACAGCGCATTCTTTGGAGCCTCCTCTTCCGGGTTTTGTTGAGCAAACCACCGGGGCACCACTGTTTTCGTTCTCGGTTTGATCGTCTCTCGAATCTTCATGGTACTGGTGATCAAACTCTTCTTCATCGTTGATTGGCCCCGACCGATCGTGAACGGAGGTTCTCTTTGGCACTACGTATCTCCGTTCATCATAGCCGTGATCATAGCCGATCGCTCTTCCGGGGGCCGATTGTTGCGATTCGTAGTTGCGACTATTCGGCCGTCCCTGGTAACTTGATGACCCGCCATCACGATACCCTTTTCGGCCAATGCACTCGGGCAGTTCTCGATAGATGGAAGCTTCATGTTTTGGTTCCAGCAGATGCGAAAGAAAGGACAAGCCCGGTGTGGGTCAAAATCTTCTCGGCGGATCACGTCTTGTCCGTACTACCGACTTTGGTCGATAGATTCCTGTTCACGTGCCACCTGGGCTCTTTCTTCCCTCTCCCTCTTCCTCTCATATCGGCGTATGAAACCAGCCGATCCACCGCCGATGGTGTTGATGTACATCGTATTAGCCGGGAAAGGGTGCCCATCAACTTTCATCTTCTTCTTTACATCGGCTGCTCGCAATATCCCACTATCAACTGCCCTCTCGGATTTCATCTCTCATAGCATAACAATCAACGGTGTTATGATGCGAATTTCCATGCCACTTGCACCACTTAGCCATTTTCTTCAATTCTTCCGGCGTAGGAATTCCGTGATGAGGGAAAAGCTGGATTTTCTTTTCCCGCGACGGCTGATCAAATATTTCGTCGGCCTTAGGTAAATCAAAATCATATTTCTTCTCCTTAGGATTGACATGCGGAGAAAATATCGGCCGTTTGTTATTAGTCCACTCAACTGCATTAATTCCCTCTTCATCTTCCTCACTCGTCGAAATCAGCATAAGTCACCCGATACCGCCGATTCCTGGTGAGCTGGAGATTCTCTTCCTGGCCGATCGCCTCGCGGGTTAGCTGTGCCAGCCCATCAAACTCATGTGGGGTAAACTTTTCTTTAATGTTGGAAAATAGCCCCGCATAAGCGATTTCGGCCAACTGTTGCTCTGTCATGTTCAGATTGTAGCATCGTCCCCTCGGGGTCCTGAACCTCTCGTATATAATCAGCCACCGATTCCCCGGTTTCTGTTTCATCGCCATTAAATCGGACAAACTAAGCTCGGTAATGCCCGTGAAGAAGTACGAGTGAAACCTTTTCTCCGGATCGGCCCAACTCCGAATAGAACCAGGTGACAGTGAAGCAAACCATGAAAAGGCCGATCCGGACAATGACGATGGGAATAGCCGAACCCACAAAGCCTCTCGAGTAGACGCCTCACCAAGTCGTGCGTCATACCGACTGATGTGCTCCATAGTTGATGTGTTATCTTGCCCGGAAAACTTGGAAAACTCAGGAATTTTATACTTATTGGGTAAAGCCACGGAATCCATCCGATCAGGGTAAGGTCGCCGATACAATGCACTTTTCTCCTTAGGCTTCAAATCGAACCGATCTTTCATCATATCGGCGATCTTAGCCATGAGGCTATTCATATCATTGGGTTCAGCGATCGCCGATCCGGTCCCCGTCATATAAGCTGTGTTGGGCTGCCCCCGGTCGGGTGTATCAACCGGCCGTTTCCGAAATCCCGGTGCCGATGGCGGGAACGATGTACCGCGGAGCGATTCCATAATTCATGGCCGATTGGATCGGCCGTCCGATCATGAATCCTCGTCCCCGGCCGATACGGTTGGTCGTGGAATACCGGATATCGGCCGTACTATAGTGGGTGAGTTCTCAATTCTACTCGGGCCGGTATTTGGTACGTAGAAGAAATTGGGCTCGTTGTGCCACCTGCTTGACCGTTGCCACATTGGTCGCTGCCCCTAATTCGGAAGTCGGTCGTTGTACATCTTGTTTGTCGCCCTCCTCCGTTACCGACTTCTTGGGGCCACTGTCATCCTCTCTGCTCGGCTGGGTCGTACTCGGTACTTGCATTTGCATTGTCCTTGCCAGGCCATAGGTGAGGTGGCATGCCGTACGAGGGCTGAAACCCTGCTGGCGGTGTGGTATTCCGGAGGCCGACTCCCTGAATTGGTCGTACAAGAGTGCCAAAAGGCTGAGTGTACGCAGGTCCGGAATATCCTTCGACGAACAGTCTGCCATCAACCGTGTCTTTGATCAAATTCCCGATGGTGTTGGTCAACACGCCCGATTGATTGATTAGGGCCCGATGAACGGACGAGTTGACCATATCACCGAGTTGGTTGGCATCCGCGAGTCTCGGGCTTTGATTTGGTCTAGTTCTTCCGGATGCGGAATCCGAGGGATGTCTCCTTTTGTGGCCACTCGCCACGTGTCACTTTCGGGGCTTGAAAGTACTTTTTCATTGCTTCGGCCGGGTATTCTTGGTACTGCAGCTTTTGTTCTGTCGTCATCTTCCCCAGGCCGAAACCTCGTTGTCATCGAAACTTCTCCATGCCCTTTGCCATCCATCCTAAGAGGAACTGGAACAAAAATCGGTCGATTTTCAGCATCGACCATTGGCGTTCCGTCCTCCCCGACAACCTGCATGTACGACATCTTGATCTTGGTTGCTTCTGTCCCACCGAGCGTGCCAAAAAGTGTGTTGACGTCAAAAGTCGCCAACACACCGTTGTCCGGAGAGTCCACCGAAACCCCGGCTGATGCGGGGCCCTGTGCTCCCAACGGACCGGCTCAGCTCGCCGATTCTCGTGTGCGGCTGGTGCGTGCGGATGGTTTTCCTGCAAACCAACAAAGACAATAAAAGGTGTAAAATTCCGGGTCATCGGCCCGAGATAGACCGATGTGCAGCCGTGGCCGATTCTCGCGTAAGATAGACAAAATCGGCCATCGACGAGGAGCAGCACGGCCCATCCATTTATGTATTAAATGCCAGGCAAACGAACCGTGATACAAACGATACTGAAATCGGCGACGCTATGACATGCGATCGGTGGCTAGCAGCCGATTTCGTCGATAAACGATCAAATCATTAAGACTTTGCAGGGATGCATTATCGAATAAAATGTAAACAAGGTAATTATTAATGGGATGTAATTAATTTGATAGCAAGAAGATGGTTTAATCATCAATCGGAGCGATAAATCGGCCGATCAGGCATCCGACCGATTCTGCCATTGATTATAACAATGAGTTATTAGATTATATCTAGATGTATAATGATGATCAATGAAATCGTACTAATAACTCGGGTTCAAAGGCAGCTTTAACAAATTTAGCTAATTGAACATAAAACAGCTAATGAACGTGATAAGCAATCGGCTAAACACTCCGAAAGAACGAGTAAGACAAATACAACCACACGGATCCGAATCGACCGGTCGCTCCAACAGGACAAGTCAAGCGATGGCACACGATCGGACCGAGTCTAACGGCCGCGCACGCTCGGCCGATTCAGGACAAGCACAATCATAAACGCCTTAACTATGAAAGTAAATCTACATCCTATCCAATCGGCTGCATGCGCCTAGGACAAGTCAACTATCGCAAAGGCAAACACAGGATACGTCAACCGAATCTGCGCGATCGAATCGGCTAAGATGTAAAAGAAACCTCATAGCGGCTATCGTGACTCGAACGACCAGATCCGAGCCAATCGGCGTTGTGAGCAAAGGCTGGGACGGGGAGGCGGGACAAGTCAAACTACCTTCACCACGAGCCGGACCGGGTTGACTTGACTCATCCCGACCGATACTCACTACGACGGTCGAAAACGGATCCGGTCGCCGGATAACTAGCAATTAAGCCATCTAATTACGAACAATGCGCCGAGAATTAGACGACATAATTACCTTGTCAAGCCAATTTGTTGTCGACCGGAGCCCCGAAGATCCCGCGCGAAAACAGTAAAGACTTGACGGAAAATTAGGGTTTGGCGATGCGCCGAAAGTTGTATTGGATGTGAATCGAGTTTACAGGTTACACCCGAGTACAAATTTATACTCGGCACGAAGAATCCTCCTCGGACCCTCTTCGGGCCGATTTCCTAACCGACTAGGATCTTTTTTCTAAAATTAAACTATTATTTCTAATTTTACAACACGGGCCAGGCCCATCAATATTATGCTCTTACTGTTGGCGTCCGCGCAAGATTCCCGGGAGGGACGCGCCTTTACTCGCCCAAGCGGCCGTCGGCCTTCCGCCCATCGGCCCTCTTTTGACCTATAGTCGCCGACAATGGGTCCCTTGGTCAAAAACCGGCGTCAACATATACAACCGAGTAGATACTTGAGTTTTACAACGATTACAATGAAAATGGAAAACCAATTGGACTACCGGTGTCGCGCTATGAATGAAGACTTTTTGGTAAAGGAACCATCGGAAAAAGGTTATACAACGATGAGAAATTCGATTGGTGAGTCAAGCACATTTCAACCTACTCCAGCGAGTTACAAATTGTTGAGCCGTACATCCAAGCAACACATGCAGCAACTTCGTGACCCAAAATGAAAATAATTACTAGGATTGGATCATGAAGGAGCACAAGAAAAACTTTCCAAGGTGGTTGAAGAACAAAACATTTCCAGTTGGGGAAATAAGAGATCAACAAATGTTGTATCTTATGGCTGATGGGCCGCAACCGTTAGCTGCAACATGGCAAGGCTATGTTATTGACGGGTTTACATTCTACACTAGGGAAAAAGACAAAAAGAGACAAAAACAAAATAGTGGTGTTAGCGTAATAGCGTAAGACAACACGTTGACATAAAACACATATTATGGATATATTGACCAGATTTGGGAACTCACATATGGCACGACCCTATATATACCGATATTTAAGTGTCAATAGGTAAAACACCCGCAAGGTGTAGAGGTGGATGAATATGGCTTCACTCTTGTGTCCCTCAATAATGTAGGTCACAAAGATGACCCTTGGGTACTCCCGCAATGTGTTGCACAAGTGTTTTATATATTAGAGCCCGAACACGAGAAGAAGCACCTTGTGATGTCCGGAAATCAAAGAATCATTGGTGTTCAAAATGTTAAAGACCCGGAGGACCACAACCAATTCGACGATGTCTCCCTCTTTGCTGATATGAACAAGTTAAAGATGCTTCAAACACAACTAAGCTATTCAAGATTGTCTCCGTACATGCGCGCAGATGACGATGGTCGAATAGAAAATTGGTGAATGGCTAGTTTGAGAGGATGCATTTTTGCGAAAAACCAATATTCCAATATTATCCACATGGTGACACTTTTGTAAACACATTTCATATTTTATTCTGCCTGTAATTTCAATTTACGAGATCATTATCCACTTTTAAATATTATTTCATACAAATTAATGAGAATTATACTCACTTTTATTAAAATTTAATTAAATCTATCTACCTTCAACAATTCGTTATTTTTTGAAACCAGTAATCCAAAAAACATAGTTTTAGAAAATAAATAAATGTAAATTTAATATATAATTACATATTTGTTATTTTTTAACACCAATAATCCAAAAAAGAAAAAATGTGGACCCATCTACTACTGGGTCGCCATTACTAGGACGCATTTCATATATTGTTCTCGCCTGTACCTCCGTTTACCGAGGTAATTTAAATTTATGAGATTATTATCCACTTTTAAATATTTATTTGTTTACATATATTTTAATATTTATGTTTTTCCAAATTTTTTGTGATGTTATTCAAATTTACATATTTGTTATTTTTTGAAACCAATAATCAAAAAAGGAAAAATTGTGGGCCCATCTACTACTCGGGCCGCCATTACTATGACGAATTTTTCATCAGCCCGTCCACCAACTACTAAACTCAAGCCAGTTCATAAACGGCCTAGGTTCGCGGACCCACACAGGATCGGAGATGTTCGGAGTGGCGAGCGTGCTCGAGCTTTTAAGCCGGGCGCCCCCTAGGTGGGCGAGGTGGTACGGAACATCCCCACCCGTGCGCGCCGACCACTCGTAATATCGGCCGGTCTCAATTTTTTTCTTTTGATTCATATTTAAATTTTCAAACTAGTATATTTTACTCAATTATAGTCCAAATGGGACAATTGTTTTTCCTAAAGTTTTGTAAAATTCAAATCTCTCTATCGAGATTAGGTTGCTTTAGAAAATTTGATTAAATTTGTTATAACTATGTATATATCATATTGAAGTCTATTTCAACATTTATTGAATAATTTTTTTCAAAAACCAAAATGAATTTTACCATTATTAGTTGTTGGTATGCATAACAAGTATAAAGACATATGTATAGTTTTTGTTCCAATTTTTAAGAATATATAAACATGTCTAAGTTCAATTTGACTTGCATTTAAGTCTAAAACTCATTTCACTTTGGACACGTTGTCCCATTTGAACTAGTTTTCTTGTCAAGATCCAGAAAAAAATTAAAAATATAAATAGGTTTGCATGGTTGGGAAACGAGTGCCTTGACAAAAAATGAGGTCAAACAACCCTATATTTTTCAAAGTAAAAATGCTCAAATTAATCCCAAAAATGAGGTTTTATTTCTTTTTTTATTTGAAGATTCCTTTCAAGTTTCAAACAAATATTTGGCACACACTTGCTATCATAATCATTGCAATCTACTATAATTTTTAGGGATATTTTCTTAATAAACAGTTCATGTATTATAGTCAATTTTGTGCAAAATTCATCATATACTTTAAATATATTGGTTATAAACTAACAAAATAAATTGAAGAAAAAATGCATTTGTGTTTGTAAACAATTGACTCAATGCCATACTAAATTTGACTTGAAATATAAACATAGTTTTGAAAATAAAAATAGATTTGTAAAAAATAAATTTGATGAGGGCCACTGTAATATCGATCGCTCACATCGACAGGCCGATATTACGGTGACCTCGTAATATTGGGAGTCTATTGACGACAGCGTGCTCGATATTACAGGACGCGCCTATATAAGGCGCCTCCCTCCTTGCCCTTTTCGCCTACTCGCCGGACTTAACCATTTTTTGCAAGAAGCCGACACGCTGCCGTGAAAATCCCATCGCGCCCGCCGTCAACGTCGCGCCACGCGGTTGTGACATCTCCTCCGGGACACCTAGGAATCGGAACGGATGGACACTCGACGAAGCGAGTTAGAACAGTGTATCATCTCATACAAGCCAGCATATATACATCATGGTATAATACAACCAGGTTTTCGAAATACAAACATTGGTGCAACGGAAAAAATAAATCTTATTGAAGTTTAACAACCTACGAGTATTGCAGCGGAAACTTGTACTTTATACAACAAAACACTACTAGACGATCAACGTGATGCACTCGAGCCCTTCGTACATCACGGTCCTTCCTCTTCACGACGTCGGGATCCGTTCCCATTGGTGGGAACCACCCTCGGGACACCTGCTCCACTTCCGGAACTACCGTACGAGCCGTGGAAGTACGACTCGATTCTCGAAAAGCATAACGAACAAACCCCGAGTATTCTAATACTCGGCAAGATCGACCCATCAACATGGCACGCTAAGGCCGACGCCTAGTATGCAAAGGCTTTCTGGTCGTGGGGTTTACTCCTTTGCAAAAAATAGCAATAAAGGTTGGATCCTTACTTTCAATGTTTTAGCTCAGTATTAAGTTCATTAACCTCTAGGTTTGCAGTCTATCACTATTGCAATCAAGTTTGCAGGAAAAGATAAATTCCAACCAACAATCCTTTCATTTCTCTTCCTTCATCTTTCACTTGATTAACTACGATGTGACACGGTGAACAAGCGGTACTCATTACTGCGAGGGACAGCGATTCGAATCGATTTCACCAGCTGGGAAAACCCGTTTACACGGCGTATACGCACCCCATTGGCCGCATACGACAACCTTTCACGCTAACTCCCGACGGTGGCCGGGTTAGTCTCCCATCCGCCCGAGAACCCGGGGACCCCACGTGATACCCGTCCTCGACGTTATCCGTGAGCGACCACCCATTCCTCTCCCTTTGAGACATGAGGCCTCGACTCACTCTCCAGCCAATTAGGGGATGGGCTACGTCCAACCACCGAGGCAATTAGGTTACATCGGCTTCCCGGCCCCATAAACACCGAGTATGTAAATCGGTACGTTCAATACTTGCTCGACAGGGCCAACAACGGTTCGGTCCTTGATCGACACGGACGGGGCTACCACCTTGCAAGACCTCGTCTTTGCCCTTTCTCCTACAGGACCCGTATGATCTCCATTTCATCTTCATCTTCATTCTTTAACTTCTATTAGAACGACATCAAACAACTTAAAGCCTCCATGCTTTAAGATCGGACCGTATCAGCTCGCGAGTGTGCTCAGCACCACTCGACTTCTACCGTAGCCCCGTGAATTAAGCGTAGCAGCTATCGAGATACAAAACCAACATGGGATAAACAGGTAACATAGGAATTCTACTCATGCATCTAGGGTGTCAAGCAATTCCCGTAACCTAATGCACAATCACGACGCATTAATCGTGATAAAAGAAAAGACTTTAAAAAATATAGGTGGGATGCACCGGGCTTGCCTTGATTCGAGTCGGGGTTAGCTTCCTCGATGTGCTCGGTCGACTTCGAAGCTTCCGTCTCCTTTCTCGACCTCGGACGGAACCTCAATCACGCCGGGACCTAGGTCGACCAACAATACGTCACGAATCATAACCATGGATGCATGAAATGTACATGAGATGATGTGCAACGATTTTATTAACCATGATCGTTAACTAGCAATTAATCATTACTTAAATTTATTACTTTGCAATTAGTAATTAACAATTAATCATGTTCGTTAAGCAATAAGTAACAATTGATCATGCTCATTAATTATTGCTTAATCAAGGTCATTACTTAAAAATTAATCATTAATCATGTTCACTAATTAATAATTAATCAGGTTCATTCATTAATAAATAACCATGCTTTTAAACAACAATTATAAATGCTTAACGACATGTGATAACACTTAAGCTATTAATTTGGGATCACATGAAATGACGGTGTTTATGTTTAATTTTGGAAAACAGTTTTCACAAACACTTTCGTCTGCAAGTATCTCTAATTTTTAAAGAAATTTATTTCTCAAAATCCAACAATAATTAGCATAAAATAATAGATTTTCTTAATCAAAGAAAAGTAATCAATTAAACTATGAAATTATAATTTCCCAAAATAGGTATTTGAATTCATAAATAACTAGAGAATAATTTTATGAATCCAAAGAACTTTGTTTGACATTTTTCTGATTTTTTCTTGAATTTTCTACAATTTTTGGAAGATTGATAATAGTTCTGTGCCACACCAGGGGGCATAGAGTGAGCCACACCCGATCCGAGCGAGGCCACACGGGATCCAGGCCGTGTGGCCCGTTGTGTGGCTGCCATGCGGCTGCCAGAGCACGGCAGTGCGGCCGCCGGTTTTGGTCGGAGAAGGGTCCGAGCTCGCCGCGATTTAACAACCCTCACAAACAAAAGTGCATCTCATGTCATTCATGATCATGTCATCATGTTGCATTTTTAAAACTATTTCATTTGGTGTAAAAATGCACATAAAATAATGAATTTAACCTAAGTCAAATTAAGATCTTAAAAAGACAAATTAAATATAAGTAAATTTTGGAGTTTAACAGTTTCTGTTGATTAAACATAAAAGTAAAAGATTTATGGAGTTGATATGAAATTATTTTACTTTGTAAAATTGTCTACAAGAAATAATGAAAACTTCCCTTTTAATTTCAACTTGAATTTTTAATTCAAAATTTATTTGGAATTTGAATTTCGTCCTAATAGGAAAAAGGTCCAGAATATTCTCAAATGTATCCCTGTTTTTTCCCATAATTTTTCGAGGCTTGGAAGTATGCTTTTCAATTAATTAAAAACAGAAGGACGTTTTTGTAAAAATGCCAAATCAGCCCATCCAATCTCTCTTTCTCTTCTCTCCCGAACCGCCTTCCAGTGCCGCCTCACCACCGCGCCACCCCGGCAGCTCCGGCCACGCGCCTCCTCCTCCCGTGCCACGCAGCAGCTGGTTCGCCACCTCACCCCTCTCGCGCCGGGAGTAAAAAGGGCGAGCCGTGTTCCTCTCATTGTCTCCGGCTCGCACGCGAAACAACCCGCCACCCGCGCGCCTCTCCTTCTCCCTTGCCGGCAAGCCACTTCCGGCCATCCCAATCCAAACCAACGCCACCAGGGCCGCCGCAACACTCCACCGTACCCCACTATTCTATCGAATCGAGCCAAACCGACTCAAGCACGCGAGAGCGACGCGGTTTTCTTTCCGGAGGTCACCACCGTCGGCCGTCGGCATTTTCTCAATTGCTCCTTCTCCGGTGCGTCTCTTGCTACGATTCTTGATTTGAGAGGTTCCTAACTCACTCCTCTTCCTCCTTGATAACCGGTGCGAGGTCTCGTGTCCAGTGCCTAGCCGAATTTCGTCGTTTTCTCCAAGCTCGGACCGCCGGCGGCTCCGCCTCGCCGATGAAATCTACCCTCCGGCCATCTCAAAGGTAAAGTGTCGTCGTGCCGTCGTTGCTCGTGCTCTGTAGATGCTCATGGTAGATTTTTCCCCAAATTTTGTTGACCACGGTGAGCCACGGGTCTTGCCGGAGTACCACTCGGGTCGCACCTCACCGCAGACCTCCGTCCGGCCGGTCTCCGGCGTGTCTCGCCCCCACTCCGTGCGCCGTGCTAAGTAGGGCCGTTGGGAGCCATCGCGTCTAGCTTCGCCCCACGCCCGGCCATCTCCGACCAACGCGCGTCGCTTCCGGCCACCGCCAGCCATAGGCGCAGCGTCCTGGTCGAGTTGGGCCGCGTGGGCTAATGGGCCGACGCAGCCAAAGAGGCCCGAAGCCTCGTTTCATCTTATTCACGTATTCAGTTATTTTCAGGATTTATTTAAACTTCAAAAATTCATATAAAATTCCACAAAAATCAGAAAAATGCCAAACAAAGTTCATTAGATTCATAAAATTATTCTCTATTGAATTATATATTCAAATGCCTATTTTGAGAAATTATAATCTCATAGTTTAATTAATTACCTTTCTTTAGTTAATATAACCTATTATTTTATGCTAATTATTAAGTGTTTTTGAAAAATAAATTTCTTTAAAAATTAGAGATACTCGTAGACGAAAGTTTTCGTTAAGTTTGTTTTCCTAAATTAAACATAAACACCGTCATTTCATGTGATCCCAATTTAATACCCTATGTGTCATTGATTAATGATTAATCATGCTTTGTTAATTAATGAACATGATTAATTGTTAATTAATGAGCATAAGTATTTGTTAATTAATAAACGAGATTAATTGTTCATTAATGACCTTGATTAAACAATAATTAATGAGCATGATCAATTATTACTTATTGCTTAACGAACGTGATTAATTGTTAATCATTAACAAGCTTAATTAATGAGTAATTGCTAATTAACGATCTTGGTTAATACAATCATTGCACATCATGTCATATCCATTCATGCATGCATGGTTGTGATTCGCGACGTATTGTTGGTCGACCTAGGTTCCAACGTGATCGAGGTTCCGTCCGAGGTCGAGGCGAGAGACGGGAACGTCGAAGTCGACCAACCCACGAGAAAGCCGACTCCGACCCGAATCCAGGCAAGCCCGGTGCATCCCACCTATGTTTTTAAAGTCTTTTCTTTTATCACAAGCAATGAGTCATGTTTGTGCATTAAGTTATAGGAGTTGCTTGATACCCTAGATGCATGAGGTAGGTTTCCCTTTGTTTATGTTATATCTGGTATAGGTAGCTCAACAGAGTTGACGACTACTAAGCTTAAGTTATAGGGAATCGGTAGAAGACGAGTGGTGTCATACACTACTCGCGAGATATAGGATAATGACTGGTTTATTTTGCTAAGAAGAATGATAAGAGAAAGATGAGAATGGAAGTGAAGATGTTAATAACCCGAGACCGGACGGGCCCCGTAGGAGAAAGGGCAAGACGGAGATGAGGTCTTGCAAGGTGGTAGCCCCGTCCGTGTCGGTCAAGGACCGTACCGTTGTCGGCTTAGTTGAACAAGTTTGAACGTACCGTACTACATGCTCGGTATCATGGGCCCGAGCAAGTCGATGTACCCTATTGCCCCGAGAGATGTAGCGTAGCCAACTCTCTTTTGCCGACTGTTAGTGAGAGGATAGTCTCACGGGAGGGAGATGGATCGACCACGAGGGAAGTCGTGGCTTCGCCATACTCCCGGGGAGTTGGAAATGGCTAGTCTCGCTGTCGGTGCTAGCGGGAAAAGTTGTCGTATACGATTAGTGTGATGCGTATACGTCGTGTAGTCGGGTTGTGCCAGCTGGTATAAATCGATTCGAATCGCTGTCCCTCGCGAGTAATGAGTACCGCTTGTTTAGCTCGTTGCATCGTAGTAATCAACTGAAAGATGAGGTTGAGAGATGGAAAGAATAATGATCTATTCTCATCTTTTGTTGCAAACTTGGTTGCGATAGTTGTAGACTCGCAAACTTTGGTTCCTAATGAACTTAATTGTGAGCTAAAACTTGAAAGTAAGGATCTATTATTAGTGTTGTTTTCGCAAAGGAGTCAACCCCACAGCCGGAAAGCCTTTGCATACTAGGCGTCGGCCTTAGCGTGCCACGTTGACGGGTCGAGTCTTGCTGAGTATTAGAATACTCAAGGTTTGCTCGTTATAATTTCAAGGCAAGCGTCGTTCTTCCACGATCGTTACGGTAGCTGTCCGGAAGAGGAGCCGTGTTCCGAGGGTGGTTCCCTCAAGTGGGAACAGATCCCGACGTCCTGAGCGAGGAGGATCGTGGTGTACGACGGGCTCAGTACATCACGCTAGTGGTCTTTTGTTGTAAAGTACCAGTTTCCGCTGCAAGACTCATAGGTTGTTAAACTTCATTAATGTATTATGTTTCCGCTGCATGAATGTTTGTATTTTAAAAACCTGGTTGCATTATACCATGGTGTATATATTCGGCTTGTACAAGATGATGTTTCTGTTGTAACTCGCTTCGTCGAGTGTTCCTCCGTACCGATTCCCGGGTGTCCCGAGGGGATGTCACAGCTGGTATCGGAGCGGTTCGGAGGCAACAGTTCATCATTACAAGCTTGTTTTCAAATCTTAACACGTTTAGTGCGTTTAGAACACGAGAGAGTACGGAGCCCTATAAGGATGTAAAATAGTTAGATTTTTACTAACTGTTCAACGTTCGGGTTTTGGGAAAGTGCTAACTATTCGTTGTAGTTATATCCTATAGTACCTATAGTAGACTGTCAAACATGCATCATGTCATATTGAGTGCTATAATAAAAGCCGGGTTATACCTAGTTAGTATCGTAGTATAGAGTTAGTTCCTAAGGATGGCACTAGAAGAGGTTTATGCTAGTGAAATAGAAGGCAAGCGAGAACTCTCACACGGAAGCAATGGATTGGGGAATTTAAAGTTTAGTCTACGGATGATCGAAGGCAATCAAAGAGAGAAGGACGATCATGTGTAGTTATCAAGGAGCCCCATATGAGAGATAGGGATTTCAAGGGATAGATTAAAGATGCCAGTATGAGGGAGAGCTATAGGTGAATCTTGGGATGAACAACTTACAGCTGCCAAAGAGATAGTTAAACAACTAGATGCAGATCCGATAGACACATGATGATATACTGGATCTTGAACAAGTCAATAACTTCCCAAGGAAGAGCAGAAGAACGAAATGTATGAGCGGAAGAATCTACAAGCTAGCCACCGATGCCGCTTCGATCGCTCCGGACCTCATCCAGGCGAATGATCGGCTAACTACCACTTTTGTAGCTACCAAAAGTTCTCTTTCTCTCTCCATTAATAGCCATTTTGATTTCTGTTCGGACTTCTCATCTCGACAGAAATTTCCGGAGGATAAGATTCGAGTATTAGGAGCCGACTATCCATAGTCCGCAACTAATTCTCCTTCTTTCACTCAATTGCATCCGAAACTTATCTTTCCTTGAATTTCTCGAGTGACTTCCATGGAAGAATAATCATCACCTTTTTCACTAGACTAAGTTGTACCAAGAGCTAGTTGGAAATGGGTGTTTTGCACTTCTAAATTGCCATTTTGCCTTTGAATTGTGCCTGGGTCGCCCGGGCGCTTCTCCAAGTCAAACATGAGCGGTATGGAAATGCATACTCTATTTCAAAACTAGAAGAGAATCCAAATATAATATTCTTCCGAACGGATGGCGTATAACCTAAGGTACGTAACCGGAAAGAAGAATACTGTTTTGGAAACTCATCGGTGCAATTATCCTTATAAATGTCTTAAGCCTATATTTCTTTCAACACCCGAGCGGACGAAAGCGTTGTCGCATCTTTTGAAAAATCCAAGTTGTTTCGTAAGCTCAACCATTCCAGTTAAATCTTTTCCTTCATCGATGACTTTCACCAACCCCTTATAAATCTCGTGACTCCTTATTACGGCATGAAAGTGGTATAAAGTGACAACAAACACCCCGACGGACCTAAATTTGGAATCAAGGAGTTAGTTTTATGGAGAATGCTCTTCGTGTTCATTAAGAAGAGAAGACCGAGAAGAAAGCAACCGAGTGAGCCAGGAAGTGAGGTACTCTCCGGGTGTTGTCTAGTCTACAATTCTCCGGGTGTTGTCTAGTCTACAATTCTACGACAGATCGGAGGTTCGAGCCGGTGCTATCAAGTTCCATTTCTTACCGGCCGCCTCGGTATCAGCAATAGGTATTTCCCCATTCAGCGGTTCAACAATCGGACCTATCGAGTATATGCCCTTATCCCGGACTCTACAATCCGCTGATCATCTATGCTATAATAGTGGTTGTCTTGGACACTTGGCTCAAGAATTGTGTCGTACCAACCAAGCAGAATTTTGCAAAGCGTCCTCACAGAAAGCGGTTGGACGACAGAAGCATACAAGTCAAATGATATGATGAAGATTGGTTGTGTCAGCTTTACCACATCCGAGGAGATTCCGAAAGGATCACAAGTCATGGCTGGTTTGTTCTCTATCAACCCTCATTCTGCCGAATTTTATTTGACTCGAGTACAACCCGCAACTTCATCAAGCAAGAGGATATGTCCAAAGATATAACCCTCCGTCATGCAAGATAATTATACACATCTCATATCATCACTTGAGGGATATATACTTGCAGAACAAAGTACTACGTAAATATCATTGAAATTGGACGTAAGGATGATTCCACCCCTTATAGTCTTAGACGGACAAGGATTTGATGCGATCCTTGGCATGAGATGGATGAAGTATTATAAGGTAGTACTCGGATATAGGTGCTTTTGCAGCTCATCCGAACTCTCCTCTTCATGGACGAGATTGTCTTCGATTGACTTCTTCCCAAGATATTTTTCCGGTGATCTATAAAACTACCGGTAAAAGTTTCGAAGACATTCCTGCAGTTTGCGAATATCTTGATGTTCTCCGGAAGACTTACCAGGTTTACCACCTGATCGGGCGAGTAGAAATTCAAGAGAGAACTTCAACCAAGGACTCGCATCCATATCGAGAAGACCGTATTGGATGCCACCCAGGGAGCGGGTAGAAGTAAAGGTGCAAGTCGAAGGAATTACTCGGATAAGAGATATATTTGCCCGGGTTCATCACCTTGAGGATGACGAGCATTGTTCGTCAAGAAGAAGAATCAAACATTTAGGTTATGTGCAGCTCATCGAACTTGAATGCGGTGACCGTTAAGCACAAGTATCCACTTCCTCGGATTGACATCTCGTTTGATCGGTTGATGGGAGCAAAAGTGCTACCAAGATAGATCTTCGCTCCGGATAGCATCGGATCGAGCTTTGAGCGGGAGATATACCAAAGACAGTTTTCTCTACCGGATATGGACTTTATGAGTACCTGGTGATGTCATTTGGATAGACTAATGCACCAGCACACTTCATGTATCTCATGAATTCGGTATTCATGCCGGAACCGGACAAGTTTGTCGTGGTGTTCATTGACGACATCTTGATCTACTCTAAGTCGGAAGAGGAACATGCCAACCACTTAAGAGTTGTGTTGCAACGACTAAGGGATCATCAACTATATGCTAAGTTCAGCAAGTGCGAGTTTTGGCTAAAGGAAGTGCCGTTCCTAGGTCATGTGATATCAGCCGAAGGAGTGGTCGTTGACCCGGGCAAGGTTCAAGAAGTGTTGGATTGGGAATCACCGAAGTCCTGTCTCACGGATCGGGAGTTTCTTGGGATTAGCTGGTTATTATAGAAGGTTTATCCCAAACTTCCCAAAGATCGCCAAACCAATGACTAAGCTATTGGAAAAGGATAAGAAGTACGTGTGGAGCAAAGAATGTGAAGAAGCTTTTCAAACGTTGAAAAAAATTGTTGACCACAGCTCCCGTACTTGCTCGACCGGATCCGACGAAGCCTTTTTGATATGTATTGTGATGCATCGGGCACGGGACTCGGATGTGTTCTAATGTAGGAAGGTCGAGTGATCGCCTATGCTTCTCGACAACTTAGGCGTCATGAGGAACACTATCCTACGCATGATCCGGAACTAGCAGCAGTGGTACTCGCATTAAAAGGTTGGAGACACTATCTCTTGGGTAACTTGGTACATCTATACACGGACCACAAGAGTCTTAAGTACATCTTCACTCAAGCGGATCTAAACAGGTGTCAACGAAGATGGTTTGAATTAAGGATTATGAGATCGAGATTCAATACCATTCCGGAAAACCAATGTCATGGCTGATGCCTTGAGTAGGAAAGCTCATTGTAACAATCTCACGACGCAGCCTAGTCACCGAAGCACTCGGAAGAGGAAAACTAGCGAGCCTAGTCCTCGAGTTCGTCCATATGGAGTATTGAGTAATTGGCTCTTATTCCTACCATTCGTGAAGAAGTGGTAGCAGCTCAAAAGAAGGATGCTGGTGTGGAGCACATCGGAAGACGACTCCGGAAAGGGAAAGTCAAGTATTCCCAAGCGGTGAAGAAGGTGTTATCCGGTTCGGAAATAAGCTTGTAGTGCCTAAGAACTTGGAACTTCGCAGGGGGATAATGGATGAAGTACATACATCTACTCACTATTCATACTAGAACCAACAAGATATATCAAGGCATGAAGAAAGATTCTGGAGGACAAGAAGGAAACGAGAAATAGCAAGGTATGTCCGTGAGTGAAACACTCGCTCGACGAGTGAAAGCAGGTCATCGAAGCAAATAGGTCCACTTCCATCTTTGAGTATTCCGGAATGGAAACAGGAAGATATTAGTATGGATTTCATTACCGGCTTACCGTTAACTCCACGGAAGCACGACTTGATGTGGGTCATAGTGGACAGAGTTGACTAAGGGCAGCTCACTTCATACCGGTACATACTCGGTACACCGCCGAGAAATATGCGAGCTATACATCGCCGCATTCTCTCGTCTACATGGGGTACCAAAGACCATCATCTCCGATCAAGGAGCTCGGTTTGTATCCAGATTCTAGGAGCAGTATATGAGTCATTGTGAACGAGGTTGAGTCGAAGCTTAGCTTATTCTCCTCAAACGGATGCACAGACAGAGAGAACCAACCAATATCTAGAAGATGTGCGTCAGTCGGTGTCTTGTCATACAATCAAGATTGGGAAAGATGCCTACCGTTAATAGAATTCTTAAACAACAACAGCTATTAAGAAGGTACTCGGAATGTTACCGTTCCAAGCTCTACACGATCGTGGTCGACGCACACCGTTAAAATGGTCGAACATGGAAAGAGAATAATATTAGGACTCGGATCTAGTCAAGGAATGTCGAAGAGCAAGTATGTCCGATTCAACAAAGTTTGAAGAAAGCTAAGTCTCGACAAATTAGTTCTACGGAGAAGAGACGGCGAGAATAGTGCTCAAAGCTGGAAAACAAGTTACTTCCAAGTATCTCCTACCAAAGGTGTCTAGCAATTTGGGATCAAAAGAAAGTTAGCACCACGGCATATCGGAACTTTTCAATAAAGTGAGAGGTGGAGTCGTGGCATATCGTTTGGAGTTGCCAAGCACACCTATCGGGAATTCATAATGTCTTCCACGTATCTCAATTGAAGAAGTGTCCGAAACCACCGGTAGACATACCGACGACGGATGTGGAACGATTCATGACTAGACTTAACCTATGATGAACATCCGATCAAAGTTCTCAACACAAAGGATCGAGTGACTCGCCATCGAACCATCAAGTTCTACAAGATTTAGCGAAGCAATCACTCGGAAGCTGAAAGCTACTTAGGAGCAAGAAGAGTTTCTCCGATCCAATTGCCGGAGATCGTTAGTACCATAGTCTAGTCGCTTCGAATCGTGAATCTCGGGACGAGGTTTCTATAAGGAGGGAGGGCTGTAACAACCCTCACAAACAAAAGTGCATCTCATGTCATTCATGATCATCTCATCATGTTGCATTTTTAAAACTATTTCATTTGGTGTAAAAATGCACATAAAATAATGAATTTAACCTAAGTCGATTAAGATCTTAAAAAGACAAATTAAATACAAGTAAATTTTGGAGTTTAACATTTTCTGTTGATTAAACATAAAAATAAAAGATTTATGGAGTTGATATGAAATTATTTTACTTTGTAAAATTGTCTACAAGAAATAATGAAAACTTCCCTTTTTAATTTCAACTTGAATTTTTAATTCAAAATTTATTTGGAATTTGAATTTCGTCCTAATAGGAAACAGGTCCAGAATATTCTCAAATGTATCCCTATTTTTTCGCATAATTTTTCGAGGCTTGGAAGTATGCTTTTCAATTAATTAAAAACAGAAGGACGTTTTTGTAAAAATGCCAAATCAGCCCATCCAATCTCTCTCTCTTCTCTCCCGAACCGCCTTCCGGTGCCGCCTCACCACCGCGCCACCCCAGCAGCTCCGGCCACGCGCCTCCTCCTCCCGTGCCACGCAGCGGTGGTTCGCCACCTCACCCTCTGCCGCCGGGAGTAAAAAGGGCGAGCCGTGTTCCTCTCATTCTCTCCGGCTCGCACGCGAAACAACCCGCCACCCGCGCGCCTCTCCTTCTCCCTTGCCGGCAAGCCACTTCAGGCCATCCCAATCCAAACCAACGCCACCAGGGCCGCCGCAACACTCCACCGTACCCCACTATTCTATCGAATCGAGCCAAACCGACTCGGCACGCGAGAGCGACGCAGCTTTCTTTCCGGAGGTCACCACCGTCGGCCGTCGGCATTTTCTCAATTGCTCCTTCTCCGGTGCGTCTCTTGCTACGATTCTTGATTCCGGAGGTTCCTAACTTACTCCTCTTCCTCCTTGATAACCGGTGCGAGGTCTCGTGTCCGGGCCTAGCCGAATTTCGTCGTTTTCTCCAAGCTCGGACCGCGGCGGCTCCGCCTCGCCGATGAAGTCTACCCTCCGGCCATCTCAAAGGTAAAGTGTCATCGTGTCGCCGTTGCTCGTGCTCCGTAGATGCTCATGGTAGATTTTTCCCCAAATTTTGTTGACCACGGTGAGCCACGGGTCTTGCCGGAGTTCCACCCGGTCGCACCTCGCCGTAGACCTCCGTCCGGCCGGTCTCCGGTGTGTCTCGCCCCCCACTCCGTGCGCCGTGCCAAGTAGGGCCGTTGGGAGCCATCGCATCCAGCTTCGCCCCACGCCCGGACATCTCCGACCAACGCGCGCCGCTTCCGGCCACCGCCGACCATAGGCGCAGCGTCCTGGTCGAGTTGGGCCGCGTGGGCTAATGGGCCGACCCAGCCAAAGAGGCCCGAAGCCTGTTTCATCTTATTCACGTATTTAGTTATTTTCAGGATTTATTTAAACTTCAAAAATTCATATAAAATTCCACAAAAATCAGAAAAATACCAAACAAAGTTCATTAGATTCATAAAATTATTCTCTATTGAATTATATATTCAAATGCCTATTTTGAGAAATTATAATCTCATAGTTTAATTAATTACCTTTCTTTAGTTAATATAACCTATTATTTTATGCTAATTATTAAGCGTTTTTGAAAAATAAATTTCTCTAAAAATTAGAGATAGTGCAGACGAAAGTTTTCGTTAAGTTTGTTTTCCTAAATTAAACATAAACACCGTCATTTCATGTGATCCCAATTTAATACCCTATGTGTCATTGATTAAGGATTAATCATGCTTTGTTAATTAATGAACATGATTAATTGTTAATTAATGAGCATAAGTATTTGTTAATTAATAAATGAGATTAATTGTTCATTAATGACCTTGATTAAACAATAATTAATGAGCATGATCAATTATTACTTATTGCTTAATTAATGAGTAATTGCTAATTAACGATCTTGGTTAATACAATCATCGCACATCATGTCATATCCATTCATGCATGCATGGTTGTGATTCGCGACGTATTGTTGGTCGACCTAGGTTCCGACGTGATCGAGGTTCCGTCCGAGGTCGAGGCGAGGAGACGGGAACGTCGAAGTCGACCAACCCACGAGAAAGCCGACTCCGAACCGAATCCAGGCAAGCCCGGTGCATCCCACCTATGTTTTTAAAGTCTTTTCTTTTATCACAGCAATGAGTCATGTTTGTGCATTAAGTTATAGGAGTTGCTTGATACCCTAGATGCATGAGGTAGGTTTCCCTTTGTTTATGTTATACTTGGTACGGGTAGCTCAACGAGTTGACGATCGCTAAGCTTAAGTTATAGGGAATCGGTAGAAGACGAGTGGTGTCATACACTACTCGCGAGATATAGGATAATGACTGGTTTATTTTGCTAAGAAGAATGATAAGAGAAAGATGAGAATGGAAGTGAAGATGTTAATAACCCGAGACCGGACGAGCCCCGTAGGAGAAAGGGCAAGACGGAGATGAGGTCTTGCAAGGTGGTAGCCCCGTCCGTGTCTGGTCAAGGACCGTACCGTTGTCGGCTTAGTTGAACAAGTTTGAACGTACCGTACTACATGCTGGTATCATGGGTCCGACAAGCTGATGTACCCTATCGCCCCGGAGATGTAGCGTAGCCGGCTCTCTTTTGCCGGCTGTTAGTGAGAGGATAGTCTCACGGGAGGGAGATGGGTCGACCACGAGGGAAGTCGTGGCTTCGCCATACTCCCGGGGAGATGGAAATGGCTAGTCTGCTGTCGAGTGCTAGCGGGAAAAGTTGTCGTATACGATCGGTGTGATGCGTATACGTCGTGTAGTCGGATTGTGCCAGCTGGTATAAATCGATTCGAATCGTTGTCCCTCGCAGTAATGAGTACCGCTTGTTTAGCTCGTCGCATCGTAGTAATCAAGCTGAAAGATGAGGTTGAGAGATGGAAAGAATAATGATCTATTCCGATCTTTTGTTGCAAACTTGATTGCGGTAGTTGTAGATCGCAAACTTTGGTTCCTAATGAACTTAATTGTGAGCTAAAACTTGAAAGTAAGGATCTATTATTAGTGTTGTTTTCGCAAAGGAGTCAACCCCACGACCGTAAAGCCTTTGCATACTAGGCGTCGGCCTTAGCGTGCCATGTTGACGGGTCGGTCTTGCTGAGTATTAGAATACTCAAGGTTTGCTCGTTATAATTTCAGGGCAAGCGTCGTTCTTCCACGATCATTACGGTAGCTGTCCGGAAGAGGAGCCGTGTTCCGAGGGTGGTTCCCTCAAGTGGGAACAGATCCCGACGTCCTCGGCGAGGAGGATCGTGGTGTACGACGGGCTCAGTACATCACACTAGTGGTCTCTTGTTGTAAAGTACCGTTTCCGCTGCAAGACTCGTAGGTTGTTAAACTTCATTAATGTATTATGTTTCCGCTGCACGAATGTTTGTATTTTGAAAACCTGGTTGCATTGTACCATGGTGTATATATTCTAGCTTGTACGAGATGATGTTTCTGTTGTAACTCGCTTCGTCGAGTGTTCCTCTGTACCGATTCCTAGGTGTCCCGGAGGGATGTCACACGCGACCACCCCTACCCCGACTACCGAACATGGCGCACCCGTTGAGGGGGCTAGCTCCACCGAGGGCTCACCGGACATGGCCGGCGGCAAGACGCGACTTGGGGCGGAGCTCCGGCAAGGCGTGGCGCCTACTGTGGTGCCCAAAAATTTGGAAGGAAGCTACTATAAGCATCACTAGTACATGAGCAACGATGGCATGGGGAGGAGTCACCTTGGAAATGGCCGGACGGTTGCGTTCGACGGTGAGGTGCGAGATGGTGGCTACCGGAATTTGAGAAGACGACCAAATTGATCGTGACTCGTGCACCAAACTCATCCTTGAGCTATGTGAGGAATAGATGAACAAGTTGTGCACACTCGGGAAGAGAGAAAAGACGGAATGACTCACCTAGGATGGAGAATTTTGACGAACGGCCATGACCGCCGGTGGTGACCTCCGAGGAGGAAAACGCCTCGATCTCGGGCTCTAGTGCGGGGAGCTTGATTGGAAGCCATGGTGAACTTCGGGAGAGGGACGCGCACCATTTGGTGGTGGTGGCTCACGCGGGGACAGCCGGAGGCGGCCGTATGGCGAGAGAGTAGAGAGGGGCGGACGGTGGTTGGTTCTTCGGTGTGAGCCGGGGAGGAAGAAAAATAGGGTTGGGCTCGGTTTTTATCCGAAGGGTGCCGAGGGGTCGAGTTGGCGGGGTGGCTCCTGCGTGGCATGGCCTCGGCG
This sequence comes from Chloris gayana, assembly GCA_031894775.1. Taxonomy (NCBI): domain Eukaryota; kingdom Viridiplantae; phylum Streptophyta; class Magnoliopsida; order Poales; family Poaceae; genus Chloris; species Chloris gayana. The sequence goes on from JAUNZO010002281.1 coordinate 202,502, forward strand.
TGGACACGCGACCGGAGCTGGTGCGTGGCGCCGGCGGTAGGGCGGTGCGGGGTGAGAGGCGGTTCGCAGAGAGAGAGAAGAAGAAGAGTGTGACAGTGGGGCTGTGGTCACTTTACAAAAACACCCTCGGGTTTTAGTTTAATTGAAAATGACCTTTCCAGAGCTTAGAAAAATCCAAGAAAAATTGGGGGTGTTAATAAAAACATTTCACACACTTTTCTTTTTAGGTCCAGGTTAAGATTCCAAATTGTTTTCAAATTAAAAATTCCATGATAAATTAACAAAAGAAGCTTTGTGTTTTTTCTTGCAAATGTTTTCACAACGCAAAATAATTTCAGGAGAGTTTTGTAAATCTTTATTTAGGGTGTTTAAGCAACAGAAAATGTTAAACCCCTTATTTGCTCTTATTTAAATTCTTTTTAAGCATTTTCTTTTCTTTGTTCTCTATCTAGTTTGATATTTTATGTGCATTTCTTCACACCATGCTTAACAATTTCATAAATGAAATGTGATGACATGCTCATGAATGCCATGAAATGCATTTTAGTTCCGTGAGTTATTACAGCCCTCCCCCTTATAGGAATCTCGTCCCGAGATTCACGATTGAAGCGACTAAACGATAGTGCTAAAGAACTCGGGGTAGTTGGATCGGAGAAACTCTTCTTGTTCCCAAGTAGCTTCAGCTTACGAGTGATTGCTCCATTGAATCTTGTAGAACTTGCTGGTTCTATGTTGAGTCACTCGATCCTTGGTGTCGAGAACTTTGACCGGACGTTCGTCATACGTCAAGTCTGGTTGTAACTCGTTGCACCTCGGCTGTCGGCATATCCATCGGTGGTTTCAAACACTTCTTCGGTTGAGATACGTGGAATATGTTGTGTATACCCGACAAGTGTGCTTGGCAACTCCAAACGATATGCCACGACTCCACATCTTTCTAGGATTGGGAAAGGTCCGATGTATCGTGGTGCTATCTTGCCCTTGATTCCAAATCTTTGAACACCTTTGGTAGGAGATACTAGCGAGATAGACTTGGTCTCCAACCTTGAAATACCGACTCTCGACGTCTTTTATCGGCATAGCTAATCCGTCGAGATTTCGCTCTCTTGAGGTTCCGTTGAATGAGAAGTACTTGTTCCTCTGCATCTTTTACCAAGTCGGGTACGAAGATTATTCTTTCTCCACTTTCGGACCAATTCGGAGGTGTGCGACAACTACGTCCATACAGAGCTTGAAATGGTGACATTCCGTCACTCTCTTGATAGCTGTTGTTGTATGAGAACTCGCCGGTGGTAAACATTTCTCCCAATCTTTACCGTATGTCAAAACACATGCTCGAAGCATATCCTCCGAGATATTGATTGATTCTTTCTGTTTGTCCATCTGTTTGGGGGTGATAAGCCGAGCTTCGAATTAACTTCGTTCCTAACGACTCATGCAGTTGTTCCCAAAATCTAGAGACAAATTGAGCTCCTCGATCCGAGATGATGGTCTTGGGTACTCCATGCAAACATAGGATGCGTGAAATGTATAGATCTGCATATTGCTTGGTCTTGTAGTTGGTATGTACCGGTATAAAGTGAGCTGACTTGGTCAATCTATCAACTATGACCCGGATAGAGTCGTGCTTCCGTGGAGTCATTGGTAATCCAACAATAAAGTCCATGCTGATATCTTCCCATTTCCATTCGGGTATGCTCGGAGGTTGAAGTGGACCCGCTTGCTTCAAATGCTCTGCTTTGACACGTCGATAGGTATTACGATCGTTGACATACCTTGCTATCTCTCATTTCATTCTTGTCCACCAAAATCTCTTCTTTAAATCTTCATACATCTTGTTGGTTCCAGGATGAATAGAATACTTGGACGTATGGGCTTCATCCATTATCTTCTTGCGAAGCTCCAAGTTCTTAGGCACTACTAGCCTATTCTTGAACCGAGATAACACCTTCGTCATCTATTTGGAAACACTTAACTTCACCCTTCAGAGTCATCTTCGATGTGTTCCATACCAAGCATCTTTCTGTTGAGCTGCTACCACTTCTTCACGAATGGTAGGGATAAGAGCCAAATTGGTCAAGGCTCCATATGGAATAATCCGCAAATTCGGCTCTTCACTTCCTTGTGGAGATGCTTGAATCATGAGTTGAGCCATGAGATTATTGCAATGAACCTTGCGACTTAAGGCATCTCGCGACCACGTTTGCCTTGCTCGGGTGATAGTGAATCTCGATCTCATAATCCCTTATCAGCTCTAACCATCTTCGTTGGCGCATGTTTAGATCCGCTTGAGTGAAGATGTACTTGAGACTCTTGTGGTCCGTGTATAGATGTACCAAATTTCCTAGGAGGTAGTGTCTCCAGCTTTTCAATGCTAGAACGACAGCTGCTAATTCCGGATCATGTGTGGGATAGTGTTCCTCATGACGCCTAAGTTGTCGAGAAGCATAGGCGATCACTCGACCTTCCTGCATTAGAACACATCCAAGTCCTGTTCCCGATGCATCACAATATACATCGAAAGGCTTCGTCGGATCCGTTGAGCGAGTATCTTGGGCGAGTTGTCAGCAACTTCTTTAATGTTTGAAAGGCTTCTTCACATTCTTTGCTCCATACATACTTCTTATCCTTTTCCAATAGTTTAGTCATTGGCTTGGCAATCTTTGAGAAGTTTGGAATAAACCTTCACGTAGTAACCAACCAATCCTAAGAAACTTCCGATTTGTGAGACAGACTTCGGTGGCTTCCAATCCAACACTTCTTGAACTTTGCCTGGATCGACGGCCACTCCTTCGATCGATATCACATGACCTAGGAACGGCACTTCCTTTAGCCAAAACTCACACTTGCTGAACTTAGCATAGAGTCGATGATCCCTTAGTCGTTGCAACACAACTCTTAGGTGACTAGCATGTTCTTCTTCGACTTGGAGTAGATCAAGATGTCGTCAATGAATACCACGACAAACTTGTCCAGCTCGAGGCATGAATACCGAATTCATGAGATACATGAAGTGTGCTTGGTGCATTGGTCAATCCAAATGACATCACCGAGATACTCATAAAGTCTATATCTTGTGGAGAATGCGAGTCTTGGGTATATCTTCAGCTCTTATCTTAATCCGATGATACCCCGAGCGAAGATCTATCTTAGAGAAAACCTTGGCTCCCATCAACCGATCAAACAAGATGTCAATCCTCGGGAGAGGGTACTTGTTCTTGATGGTAACGGCATTCAAAGGCCTATAATCCACACATAGCCTTAATGTCTTGTCCTTTTTCTTCACGAACAAGGCCGGGCATCCCCATGGTGATGAACTTGGACGTATATATCCCTTGTCCATTAATTCCTTTAATTGCACCTTCAACTCGGCTAGCTCATTCGGCGGCATCCGATACGGCCTTCTTGATATTGGTGCTTGTTCTAGGTCGTAACTCTATCTTAAATTCTACCGCTCGATCCGGCGATAAACCCGGTAAGTCTTCTAGAAAAACGTATTGGTACTCACGAGACTATAGGAATGTCTTCCAAACTTTTACCAATAGTCTTATAAATCATTGGAGGAATAGTTTGGGAAGAAGTCAACTGAAAGCAATCTCGTCCGTGAAGAGGAGAGTTCGAGTGAACTGCAAAAGCATCTATATCCAATACTGCCTTATGATACTTCATCCATCTCATACCAAGAATCGCATCCAATCCTTGCCCGTTTAAGACTATAAAGGAGGTGGGATAATCCTTACGACCCAATTTCAATGGTAGCTCCGTAGTACTTTGATCTGCAAGTATATTACCTCCAGGCGATGATATGAGATGTGGGTAAGTCATCTTGTATGATGGAAGGTTATGTTTTTGAACATATCCTTTGCTTGATGAAGTTGTGGGTTGCTCCGAGTCAAATAAAATAATGGCAGCATGATGGTTGATAGAGAATAAACCAGCCATGACTTGTGACCCTTTTGGAATCTCTTCGGCGGTGGTGAAGTTGACACGACCAGTCTTCATCTTACCATATTTCGAGTGCATTCTTCCGTCGGCCGATTGCTTTCCTTTGAGGGCGTGTTGACAATTTCTGCTCTCGTTGGTGCGACATAATCTTGAGCCGATTGTCCATGACAACCATCGTTATAGCATAGATGGTCAACCGATTGTGGAGTTTGGGATAAGGAGCGTATACTTGATAGGTCCGATTGGTGGACCGCTGATCGAGGAAACACCCGTTGCCGATATCGAGGTGGCCGGTGAGAAATGGGATCCGATGGCATAGGCTCGAACCTCCGATCTGCTGTAGAAGTGTGGACTAGACGATACTTGGGGATACCTTACTTCCTGTTCATTAGCTGCTCTCTTCTTAGCCTTCTCTTCTTGATGAACACGAATAGCATCCTCCATGAGTATAGCATCACTTACCAACTCATTAAAACTAACTCCTCGGTCCAAAACAAGCCGGGATTATAACTTGGTAGTAAGTCCTTGCTTAAAGCATTCCTTCTTCTTGGCGTCGGTGTCCACATTCCGAGGAGCATATTGAGCCAAACGGTTGAACAACTTTGAATAGGAGTGTACTTGTCATATCACCTTGCTTCAGCGCTAGAAACTCCTTACGCTTTTGGTTCAGGATACCTTCGGAAATATGATGTTCACGAAAAGCCTTTGTGAATTCTTGCCATAGTACTTGGTGACCTTCGGGAATCATGGCCTTGTAATTAGCCCACCATGCTCCAGACAAATCCTTCTAGTTCCTGAGCGGCAAAGATAGTCTTCGATACTCCGTGCATGGTATGAGCTCCGGCTTCGACTCGATGAGTACGTAACCAATGGTCCGCTTCCGGAGGATCTCCCTCATCCGAAAACTTGGGTGGACCAGTAGCCGGGAAATCCGAATATGTAACGTGAACTGGTGGAGCATGCTGATCTTGACCACCGGCCCGTGGGGCCGTATTCTAAACAAGTTGCTTGAAGAAGTTCCCGTTGCTCTTCACGAGACTCCAATATAGTGGCAATAGCATGTGCCGGGGTAGGTGGAGTTGATGCTCGGCTCTCGAACATCTTCTTCGGGAGCTTTCGGGATAGTTTCCTCTTCCAGTTTGTTCCATTACTGTTATAAAACTTGGTATTAGTGTCACTAATCCAAAATTAAAATATAAGGATACCATCGGTAGAACACGTTATAGTTCCAAAGCACAAGCGAGTGTATATAGAAGAGGTGCACTATCTCTCATTCCAACCGCAGATTTACTTGTAGTACACACTTGTACGAGCATCTTTAATCTATCCCTTTAAATCCGTAGCTCTCATATGGGGCTCCTTGATAACTACACAGGATCGGCCTTCTCTCGATTGCCTTTAATCATCTGTAGATGAAGATCTTGAATTTCCCCATTCCATCGCCTCCGTGGGAGAGTTACGCTTGCCTTCTATTTCACTCGCATAACTTCTTCGGAACCGTCCATAGGAAACTAACTCTATACTACGATACTATCTAAGTATAACCCCAGCTTTTTATTATAACACTCAATATGACATGATGCATGCTCGGTAGACTAACTATACGTAGTATGGTATATAAAACTACCATGAATAGTTAGCACTTTTCAAAACCCAAACGTCGAACGGTTAGTAAAAAGTCTAACTATTCTACATCCTTATAGGGCTCCGTACTCTCTCGTGTTCTAAACGCGCTAAACGTGTTAAGTTTTGAAAACAAGCTTGTAATGATGAACTGTTGCCTCCGAACCGCTCCGATACCAGCTGTGACATCGCCTCCGGGACACCCGGGAATCGGAACAGAGGGACACGCGACGAAGCGAGTTACAACGAGTGTATCATCTCATACAAGCCGAGCATATATACATCATGGTATAATACAACCAGGTTTTCGAAATACAAACATTGGTGCAGCGGAAAAAATAAATCTTATTGAAGTTTAACAACCTACGAGTATTGCAGCGGAAACTTGTACTTTATACAAAAAAACACTACTAGACGATCAACGTGATGCACCGAGCCCTTCGTACATCACGGTCCTTCCTCTCCACGACGTCGGGATCCGTTCCCATTCGTGGGAACCACCCTCGGGACAACTGCTCCACTTCCAGGAACTACCGTACGAGCTGTGGAAGTACGACTCGATTCCTGAAAAGCATAACGAACAAACCCTGAGTATTCTAATACTCGGCAAGATCGACTCCAGTCAACATGGCACGCTAAGGCCGACACCTAGTATGCAAAGGCTTTACGGCTGTGGGGTTTACTCCTTTGCGAAAAACAGCAATAAAGGTTGGATCCTTACTTTCAATGTTTTAGCTCGGTATTAAGTTCATTAACCTCTAGGTTTGCAGTCTATCACTATTGCAATCAAGTTTGCAGGAAAAGATAAATTCCAACCAACAATCCTTTCATTTCTCTTCCTTCATCTTTCACTTGATTAACTACGATGTGACACGGTGAACAAGCGGTACTCATTACTGCGAGGGACAGCGATTCGAATCGATTTCACCAGCTAGGAAAACCTGTTTACATGGCGTATACACACCCCATTGGCCGCATACGACAACCTTTCTCGCTAACTCCTGACGGTGGCCGGGTTAGTCTCCCATCCGCCCGAGAACCCGGGGACCCCACGCGATACCCGTCCTCGACGTTATCCGTGAGCGACCACCCATTCCTCTCCCTTTGAGACATGAGGCCTCGACTCACTCTCCGGCCAATTAGGGGATGGGCTACGTCCAACCACTGAGGCAATTAGGTTACATCGGCATCCTGGCCCCATAAACACCGGTATGTAAATCGATACGTTCAATACTTGCTCGGCGGGGCCAACAACGGTACGGTCCTTGATCGACACGGACGGGGCTACCACCTTGCAAGACCTCGTCTTTGCCCTTTCTCCTACAGGACCCGTCCGATCTCAATTTCATCTTCATCTTCATTCTTTAACTTCTATTAGAACGACATCAAACAACTTAAAGCCTCCATGCTTTAAGATCGGACCATATCGACTCGCGAGTGTGCTCAGCACCACTCGACTTCTACCGTAGCCCTGTGAATTAAGCGTAGCAGACTATCGAGATACAAAACCAACATGGGATAAACGAGGTAACATAGGAATTCTACTCATGCATCTAGGGTGTCAAGCAATTCCTGTAACCTAATGCACAATCACGACGCATTAACCGTGATAAAAGAAAACACTTTAAAAAACATAGGTGGGAAAACATAGGTGGGATGCACCGGGCTTACCTTGATTCGAGTCGGGGTTAGCTTCCTCGATGTGTCGGTCGACTTGAAGCTTCAGTCTCCTTTCTCGACCTCGGACGGAACCTCAATCACGCGGGACCTAGGTCGACCAACAATACGTCGCGAATCACAACCATGCATGCATGAAATGTACATGAGATGATGTGCAACGATTTTATTAACCATGATCGTTAACTAGCAATTAATCATTACTTAAATTTATTACTTTGCAATTAGTAATTAACAATTAATCATGTTCGTTAAGCAATAAGTAACAATTGATCATGCTCATTAATTATTGCTTAATCAAGGTCATTACTTAAAAATTAATCATTAATCATGTTCATTAATTAATAATTAATCAGGTTCATTCATTAATAAATAACCATGCTTTTAAACAACAATTATAAATGCTTAACGACATGTGATAACACTTAAGCTATTAATTTGGGATCACATGAAATGACAAGTGTTTATGTTTAATTTTGGAAAACAGTTTTCACAAACACTTTCGTCTACAAGTATCTCTAATTTTTAAAGAAATTTATTTCTCAAAATCAAACAATAATTAGCATAAAATAATAGATTTTCTTAATCAAAGAAAAGTAATCAATTAAACTATGAAATTATAATTTCCCAAAATAGGTATTTGAATTCATAAATAACTAGAGAATAATTTTATGAATCCAACGAACTTTGTTTGACATTTTTCTGATTTTTTCTTGAATTTTCTACAATTTTTGGAAGATTGATAATAGTTACGTGCCACACTAGGGGGCATAGAGTGAGCCACACCCGATCCAGACGTGGCCACACGGGATCCGAGCCGTGTGGCTCGCGTGATGGCGCCGCCGCGGCTGCCGAGCACGGCGGTGCGGCCGCGGTTTTGGTCGGAGAAGGGTCCGAGCTCGCCGCGACCACCCCTACCACGACTATCGAACATGGCGCACCCGTTGAGGGGGCTAGCTCACGTGAGGGCTCACCGGACATGGCCGGCGGCAAGACGCGACTTGGGGCGGAGCTCCGGCAAGGCGTGGCGCCTCTCGTGGTGCCCAAAAATTTGGAAGGAAGCTACGTAAGCATCACTAGTACATGAGCAACGATGGCATGGGGAGGAGTCGGCTTGGAAATGGCCGGACGGTTGCGTTTGACGGTGAGGTGCGGATGGCGGCTACCGGAATTAGAGAAGACGACCAAATTGATCGTGACTCGTGCACCAAACTCATCCTTGAGCTATGTGAGGAATAGAGGAGCAAGTTGTGCACACTCGGGAAGAGAGAAAAGACGGAATGACTCACCTAGGATGGAGAATTTTGACGAATGGCCATGACCGCCGGTGGTGACCTCCGAGGAGGAAAACGCCTCGATCTCGGGCTCTAGTGCGGGGAGCTTGATTGGAAGCCATGGTGAACTTCGGGAGAGGGACGTGCACCGTTTGGTGGTGGTGGCTCACGCGGGGACAGCCGGAGGAGGCCGTATGGCCGAGAGTAGAGAGGGCGGACGGTGGTTGGTTCTTCGGTGTGAGCCGGGGAGGAAGAAGAACGAGGGTTGGGCTCGGTTTTTATCCGAAGGGTGCCGAGGGGTGAGTTGGCGGGGTGGCTCTGCGTGGCATGGCCTAGCGTGGACGCCGCCGGAGCTGGTGCGTGGCACCGGCGGTAGAGGCGGTGCGGGGTGAGAGGCGGTTCGCAGAGAGAGAGAAGAAGAAGAGAGTGACAGGTGGGGCTATGGTCACTTTACAAAAACACCCTCGGGTTTTAGTTTAATTGAAAACGACCTTTCCAGAGCTCAGAAAAATCCAAGAAAAATTGGGGGTGTTAATAAAAACATTTCACACCCTTTTCTTTTTAGGTCCAGGTTAAGATTCCAAATTGTTTTCGAATTAAAAATTCCAAGATAAATTAACAAAAGAAGCTTTGTTTTTTTTCTTGCAAATGTTTTCACAACGCAAAATAATTTCAAGAGAGTTTTGTAAATCTTTATTTAGGGTGTTTAAGCAACAAAAAATGTTAAACCCCTTATTTGCTCTTATTTAAATTCTTTTTAAGCATTTTCTTTTCTTTGTTCTCTATCTAGTTTGATATTTTATGTGCATTTCTTCACACCATGCTTAACAATTTCATAAATGAAATGTGATGACATGCTCATGAATGCCATGAAATGCATTTTAGTTCTGTGAGTTGTTACAGCGGTCTCTCCATGAAAGTCGCCTAGAGGGGGGTGAATAGGCGATAATCCCGAAAATCACTTAATTTAACAAATTAAATACGCATGAAAAATTTGTCCGACTCAATGTCCGACTATAGTAGGACAAAGTCCGACTATGGACAAATATCCGACTAGAGTAGGACAAAGTCCGACTGCCTCGTGCGGAAAGTAGATCGGTAGCCGGGTTGGACAAATCCACGATTAATAAACAACAAGCAAGCAGACTAGCAACACTAGAAAGCTAAGGCAAGAAGGGCACAAGCAAGCAAGCCACTTAAGCAAGTTAATCTAGGAATTTTAAGCAAGAGCGCCCTAGAGCTATAGCACATCAATTTGCAAGAAATTAAAGGGGACACAAAGAAACACACGATTTTTCACCGAAGTTCAGCTCCACCAAGAAGCCTACGTCTCCGTTGAGGAGTCCACCAAGGACCGGGTTGCTCTCAACCCTAAACCTCTTCAAGCCACCACAAAGGCCGGCTTAAAATCCACTAAAAACAAATCTCCATGAAGGGAGGGGCAATACAAATGACCCGAGTCTCAACCACAAGCTTGGGAGCTCGCCGGGTAACGCCTAACCGTCTAGGGGATGAATCCCCAAGAGTAACAAACACAACAAGTACCGGCGATGAGAAAGAATCGAGTGCTCTTGAGATGATGATGAAGCTCAACGAATTTCTCCTCAATCTTCTCACAAATCCACCAAGGATTGGAGTGGGGAATCGAACTTGAAGAAGTGGAGTGCTTGAGTGAGTTTGGGAGTATTTTTGAGAGTGGGGAAAGTGCCAACTTTATTATCTTTTTGTTCTAAATATAGGACCCTAGAAAATGGAGGAAGGAAAAGGGGCAGAACCAAGCTGGAAGCCCGAATTCGTTGCAATTTTCATCAAGATGCAAAGGCGGTTCCGATGAAGAGACATCATTCGAGGAACCGTCCCCTCTAGATCCTCCGTGTGCTAAGAGGCATCGGCTTGAGGTGTCGGATCCGGATTACAATCTAGACGATGAGGTTACTCTCCCTCATCATAGTGCTCAACGCCTCTTCGTAGAAGGGGCCGATATGTCACAACCGGAGGATCCGCCCGTTCCCACCTCATCAAACTTACAAAATCGAAGGAGAGGGCGAAGGAATACGAACAAGCTCAATACTAAAATTCGCCCTGTAACGACCTTAGACAAGGATGGGGCACCAATGGAGCTCGAGCGAGTCAATGCACCTTGGTGTAATGATTATGGTTACTTAGTCCGGACAAAATAAACATTAAGTATGATAGCCGGCTTGAGGTGCCGAAGCAAGATAAGGAGGAATTATAGAACAACTTCAACAAAATTTACATATTCCCTCCCGAGATCTCCGAACGTGCCAAGACGACAACTTTAAAGACTATGGGAACATGCCTTAGGACGTTCGGGACGACGCTTAACACCAAGTTTTTGAAGAAGGGCCTCACGCCGTTCGAGAAGTGCGGCTTCATCACGCTGATTATTGGTAGGCCTTTGCCACTAGACTCAACACTGCCGAAGTCAAACGAAGTTTGAGGTTTTCAAGAATCCGACTCGAAGGAACAAGTTGTGTCCTAATCTCGCACTTGGCGGCTATCGGACCAAAGTGAAGAAATGGAGGTAGATGGAAGAACAACAACGACAAGCTAGGAAATCGGACCCCTTGATGGTTGTAGTGAACGTACCCGCAATAGGGTCCTTGGACGTTCAAAGTCAACCGACGATGGACAGCTGGTTCCAAAAAGCTATGGGGTCGGCGAAGTATTGCGAAGAGCGAAGCGACTAGCCGCACGAGAGAAGGATGGCACTTTTATTCTATCCCCAACGAAAGACCAACTTACTACCGCCATCGGGACCAATGAACATCGAGGTCGTATGCGGGGGTCTCGTCAAAGGCGAGGTTGAAAGAAATGCCGTCGACGGGCATTGCGAGGCACAAGCGAATGCGATCGATGTGGTGGGCCACCAGTTGAAGCTCCTGGTCATGATTGGTGGGTACAAAATTACTACCAATTCATCCAAAGTAATACACAACATTCCGCCCGACCTTTTGTGGTTCCGGAATTCCACCTCTGTATCGACAATCCTAGTCCACAAACTCATCCTCCAAGCGAGTCATGGCTCGGTTCCGGATGTCACCAAGTACCCGGTGGATGACATCATCGAGAATACACCTTGCTCACTACACATAGCGCTTGGCAAGCGAGGGAAGACATTCGTCAAGGTTGCCGAGGGCATTGCAATTCTCGGACGTACATTTAACGATGTATGTATCCCTCAGGAGTGTGCTAGGGTTCAAATAATCAAGGTCCATGACAACTATCTCTCTTGCGACCTTGATTATCCCAATGACGATGACGGGATTGACACACTTGCGGCTGCTATTAATCAATTCGTCCTTTGCCGCGACGAGAGATCACTATTCATACAGAGTGCAAGATTCGCAACGGGTCTCTCAAGACTTATGTCTCCAGCCGCCGACTTCACCTCAGCATGCTCCCACTCATGGAGAAGAGGATGATCATGGCTTATCTATTGAGCCCCAACCTTCACCTCGGCCATCTCCGAGACATGAAGTGCGAGATGAGATCGCTCAACGAGAAGGCTTCTCCACTCCGCCTCGTGAAATAGTGAAGAAAGATGTTTCTCTACTCCGTATGTCATCCACCCCGGTGCCACACACACCACACGACAAAGGGGTGGTGGCGACTCGATGCTCGTCTACTCCACCTAAACGAGATACAAGAGGAGGAGAGTCATGAACTTTTGATCCAACCCGTTCCACCTTTGCCTCGGAGGAAGGATGGTAACCCATCCAAGAAGAAACTAGGTAAATTTGAGTTGTACTAATTCTTTTTATGGTCATGTACTTATTCATATAGTTATTAATAGAGCATCGATTTATCTATCATGCCGTTGAAACATGGTTGACGGGCATGAAAGACTCTTACAAGTCTACCACAAAAGAACTCGTGCCACATATACCCATTATGCCCGCTAGTGTCCTAGAAGGAGGTTGGGATCTTACGCAAGATAATTTTCCCAAGTATACCCTTGGCATGCCGCTCCTACCACATGATCGGGTCAAAAAAGGATTGGATATACCTTAAATTTCATGACTGGTACTTCAAAGCATGTAGCAAAGGTGTCCAATTCATCGTCTGCTAAGATATCCGGTGATGTGTATGGACAAGGGGCGTTTGATTTGCATGTGCCATTTGAGGACATACATGTTGTGTATCGTCTTGACCGCCTCGATGCCACCCTCATCACTATCTCGGTGCATGCAAGTGTTTTGAACCACTTTATTTTTATGCAATGAAATTACACGTACATACTAATAGGTCTATTATGTTTCTATTCTTAGAATGTGTAATCACTCGAATAGAGACGATCAAGAAGTTGGATATCTAAACCCAACACTTATTAGCCGAGAGGATGCTTAATCCGGTTTTTAACTACAACAACCCATCCTTGGTCGGAAAGAAGTTAACTGAAAAAAAGAAACTACATGCCGAGGTCAAGGCTGATGCAAAGAAAATTGTGGCAACATACATCGGCCGACGCATGTACGAGTGGAGAGATCGACGCTACATTATGGCTCCTTAGGACTTTGAGTAAGTTTTATTATCCTCGTACTTAATCACACAGTTCTATGTTATACTAATACACTAATTAAGTAATCTTATATTTACATTTAGTGATCATTGGATTGCTTTTCTCATATATCCAAGGCTTGCTGGAGTCCGGGTCCTTGATTCGTTAGACTATGACCCGAGCCGATACAAGGATTTTTCGAATGTCTTAGACGAGTAAGTTCGAGACATTGATTAACACATAGTCTTTATGATTTCCTACTAATTATGCTTTTGGTTCTTCTTAATAGTGCATATCGGTTCTACATCGGTCTTGGTGGTGAGGGGCACTCTAAACGAGAGGAAGGCAATGGCGAACAAAACAAACTTCCCAAGTAATATTATCAAGTTGTACTACATTTTATTTTATTTTATGTATCCATGTGATGATGTATCTTAGGATTTCACTTTGTTTGAAATAGTGTGCAAAACAGACCTCGTGGCGGCATATATTGTGGCTACTATGTGTATATTTACATATCCGCTAACAAGAAGAACTACACCACTTTCCCTACGGAAGATCCTCCCGTCTAGAGAAATGTAAGTATCGTAGAATTTATTTTAAATATTGATATATTTATTTGCTACCTACAAAAGATGTACTAATTTATCAATTGTATGTCCGGCCAGTGAAGTATCCACCGAAGAATAATTCCCACCTCGAAACTAGTGTTCTCGAGCGATTGCGACTAAGTTGCTTGCGCTTCATGTTTCGGGAGTTTATATATTTCGAATGTGCTTATCATGATCCCACTTGTGACATCGGGTGTGATGAATTACTTCGGGATTATATAGGAGAAAGAAGGGTAGGTACTCAAGTTAGGGAAAACACCAAGGCGAGGAGGAAAGACTGAAGCGGCTTGAGCGAGATGGCTAGGATAAGTAATGATTATTTGTCTTAAACATGTTAATTTTTGTTATAATGAATGATTTTGTGTTATGAATGATGATTTGAGACCGTTTTGACTTATGTAAAAATGTGAATAATGGTTTGATTCGAGTTGTGAATTGTGTACGTGAATGAATAACTTATGTATATGAATTTCTTGTTTGTGAATTAAATTTGAATTTGCGACTCGGGATTTCAAATAAAGCCGAATTATTCTGCTTATTGCAAACAAGACTATAATATCGGACTTGTCGACATCACCAAGGGTGTTATTGCGAGTGTCTGCACAACAAAAACGGCAAGATGGCATCACATTGGC